>JABUQX010128242.1:15000-25000 GCA_015478945.1 Trachelipus rathkii
TAATAATAATAATAATAATAAATAAAATAAAATAAATAATAATAATACCGTTACCATGAAGTCAGTAGCAGTATTCTTGTTACTAAAATTAAAATAATAATAAAGAAAATATCCTTGGAAAATTATTAAACGAATATTCAGGGTATTATTAATTTATTTAACAATGTATTTATTATAACATGAATTAATAACAAAAGTTAAAATTGAAGTTTCCAAAGGTTTATAGTATCAAATGGAGACTGAAAGAAATATTAAAGCTATATTATCAAATGGTTTATGTATACATGGCAGCTATAACAATGTTTGAAGATTTGCTTCTTCATTTGAAGTGTTTCGAAGATCCTTCTTAGTATGTATTCGAATGTATAAATGAGATCTGAATCCGATAATGTTCCCATTAATGTGATGGATAGTAATGAAAAATTTCAAATTGGTGACCCAGCGTTTTTTTTTTAAAGAACTGACTTTTTCTTGTTTTAATTTATCTAACTACTGTTAAGCCTTAATGGCTTATCAGTTTTCCTTGCATTGGATAGAAACTCGATACCATGCAGAGATTGCTTTGAAAGCCGAAAAACTTTCGCCGGTTAGCTAGGCCCGTCGTTATCTAAAATTTTAAGTTTTTTTTTTCAACTGTCTCTTTTTATGGTCTACCATTCAAATTTTAGGAGAATTTTTCTAATATATAATTTATTAGGGAAGCATTTTATATAATAGAAACAGAAATAGTAGGTTGTTGATTTTGAAACTATAAAAAAATTCTATCAAGAGTTGTTAATTTCCCTAATAAAATGTACGATGAACTTTGCGATTTCGTTATAACATTTTTTCCGAAGAATCATGTATGAAATTGGAAAAGGTTAGGGGAAAAGGTTAGGGAAAAAGCTTATAAATTGGAAAAGGTTAAGGAAGAAGATTATAAATTATAAAAGGTTAAAAATATATAACCTTATTTGAAAGCAAAGAATTGATATAAAAAATATTTTAGTATCCCAGAATCGCGAGAATAGATATTATTAGATAAATTTTGGTGCATCGGAAGGGAATCATTTTCTCGACCACTGAATCGAAATAGAATTCAAATTCGAAAGTTCGATTCGGAATTGGATTCCAAATCGGTAATCCATCGTATCTAGAACCGGATTCGGATAATTCTATAACCGAATCCACAACTCATTTGGAAATCCGGTGATATGTTATCTGTTAAAAAAAATCTATCGTAAATCCAATGATATCCAGTTTACAAAGTAATTAAATATCGTAATAATAAATATTAAATAATAATAAGTAAATAAAAATTAAATTATAAAAGAAGATTAATAGAAGAGAATTTTTATAATATATATATATATTGTATATGATATATATATTTATATATGAAATATATATAATTAATATATATTATATATAGTAATATATATATATAATATAGTATATATATATAAATTATATATATAGTATTATATATTTTAAACAAAGAAATTAATGGGAAGATAAAGAAAACTGTCTTCTCTGGGATCGAACCACGCATGTTGCGACTGAGAAAGATATACTCGATGCTCTACCACTGACCTCCTATAACGCATAACGTTAGATTTCAAGAAAAAGCTAACGAAACAGAGCTCCCTCAAGGCGATAATCACCAGGTTTTTCACACTGCCTTCCCTGTTCCCAACTATTTTAAGTTATATTAAAATATTATATAATATATATAATATATATTATATATATATATATATTATATATAATATATATATATATATATATATAAATATATATATATATATACTATATAATCATGCGGTGTGCAAAGGCCGGAGCCTACAAATCCCACCAGAGTTTGGATAAACTGGATTTTAAGGCCAAATCAAAGGCCGATCTGCCCGATACACTGCGTTTGGAAGTCTGCAAGTCAAAAGAAGTTGGGAAAATGGGGTGATAGAAATGGGTTTCTAGAATTTTACAGTAGAGACAGTGATGGGTTGAGCATGAGCTGGTAGGTCTGGGTTAAGAGATGGAGCGAGAGAAAAGAGTGATAGGAGTGTGTGGAAAGATGATCTACACCGAGTTTTCCTCAAAGGAGGAGGTACTCAACTAGAGTTAACTAGTCGAAAAGTCATAGACTCTCTCTCTCTCTCTCTCTCTCTTTCTCTCTCTCTTAATCTTCTCTCTCTCTCTCTCTTCTCTTCATCTCTTCTCTCTCTCTCTCTCTCTCTCTCTCTCTCTATTCTTCTCTCTCTCTCTCTCTAACTTACAAGGATGAACCGTGTGGGTAGAGCCACCCCAGATATGTGCTGCATATTCCATTCAAGAGTGGGGGGAACAACGCCCCCATTAAGAGCAAGCAATTTGGGTGGTCAGATGAAGTTAAACGAAGGCGCCCTCAGAACACCCAACCCCTTTGAAGCTTGATTAGAAAGAAAAATAATGTGACCCTTATAATTGAGGAAACGAGAAAATATAAACGAAAATAATATTTAGAATAGAGGAAGGTTTGAATTGTGTCTTTTCGAAGAAGATATAGTTGTATGGAAGATTATGTCTAGTAGAGAGATAAAGCCATAGAGAAAAAGATATAGTTTGTGTGAAAGATATGGCGAGTAGATAGATAAAGGCTAGAGAAAAGATAAGTTATGTGGATGATTATATGATTAGTATACATTAAGGATAGAAAAAAGATGTAGTGTGTGGAAGATTAGTAGAGTAGATAAGATTGGTAGAAAATCTTGTAGTTGATGGAAGATTATGTAGAGAAAAGGACAAAGGAATAAAGAAAAGATAGAGTGGAAAGATAGGGAGAAAATTAGATAAAAGGCATAGAGAAAAAGATAAGTTGTGTGGAGAGTTAATGTCGGTAAATAGATAAGGGATAGAGATAAAGATATAGTTGTGTGACGATTGTGTTGAGTAGATAGATACGCATAGAGAAAAGATTAGTTGTGTGGACAGAATTCGTTAAAGAGTAGATAGATAGGCAATAGAGAAAAAATATAGTTGTAGAAGATTATGTCGACGGATGGATACGAAGGCCTGAGAAAGATATAGTTGGTGAGATTAAGGCGTGAGTAGATAGTAAAGGCATAGAGAAAAGATATAGTTTGTGGCAAGATAGTCGAGTAATGATAAAGGTTAATGAGAAAAGATATGTTGCTGTGGACGCTTGTGTTAGTAGATATGATAAAAGGCATAGAGAAAGATATAGTTGTGTGGAAGATTAGGTAGAGTAGATAGATAAAGGCATAGAGAAAAGATATAGTTGTATGGAAGATTATGTCGAGTAGATGGATAAAGGCATAGAGAAAAGATATAGTTGTGTGGAAGATTAGGTAGAGTAGATAGATAAAGGCATAGAGAAAAGATATAGTTGTGTGGAAGATTATGTCGAGTAAATAGATAAAGGGATAGAGAAAAGATATAGTTGTGTGGACGATTATGTGACGTAGATAGATAAAGGCATAGAGAAAAGATATAGTTGTATGGAAGATTATGTCGAGTAGATGGATAAAGGCATAGAGAAAAGATATAGTTGTGTGGAAGATTAGGTAGAGTAGATAGATAAAGGCATAGAGAAAAGATATAGTTGTGTGGAAGATTATTCGAGTAATAGATAAAGGATAGGAAAAGTATAGTTGTTGGACGATTATGTGACGTAATTAATAAAGGCATCGAGAAAGATTATTGTCTGGAAGATTATGTCGAGTAGATCGGATAAAGGCATAGAGAGAATTTATAGTTGGTGGAAGATTAGGTAGAGTAGAAGATAAAGGCATAGAGAAAAGATATGGTTGTGTGGAAGATTAATGTCGGTCAATAGATAAAGGATGAGAAAAGGATTTAGTTGTGTTGACGATATGTGACGGTAATAGATAAAGGCATCGAGAAAAGATATAGTTGTATGGAAGATATGTTCGAGTTAGATGGATAAAGGCATAGAGAAAAGATATAGTTGTGTGGAAGATTAGGTAGAGTAGATAGATAAAGGCATAGAGAAAAGATATAGTTGTGTGGAAGATTATGTCGAGTAAATAGATAAAGGGATAGAGAAAAGATATAGTTGTGTGGACGATTATGTGACGTAGATAGATAAAGGCATAGAGAAAAGATATAGTTGTATGGAAGATTATGTCGAGTAGATGGATAAAGGCATAGAGAACTACTATGCTTTATTTACCTTAATTAGAGATACGAGAAAGATCAAAGTTCAGCTGCTCCAAGGTCACCATTATGGTATGAGTTGTTTGCTGTGGAGTCTGTCGAGTCCTAAATTGGAAGGATTAATTAAGAGTGGTCTCATGGGCGTAGGAGTGGATATGAGACGAAGTAATAATAGTGAGAATGTCATTAATGAAAAATAGTAAAAAAAAATAGTGATAGAATAGAACTTTGAGGAACAAGACTATTAGTAGAATTAAAGTATAAATGGTGGCCTTCAACAACGAACTAATATATTATTAATACATTTATTAATGAAAAATAGGTAAAATAGGTGTTGATTGGACAGAACCCTGAGGAACACCACTATTTATAGATTTAAAGGATGAATGGCAGGCGTCTACAACAGCTGCTCTAGAACGACCGGAAAGGAAATCAGAGAGAAAGATAAATACTGTTAAGAGGAAAATTTAGGAATCAAAACTTTGTGCCAGACTTCATCGAATTTTTTCAATATGTCTACCGACACAGCAAAAGTTTTGCTCAAAAATGCTGAATACCAATGTACCAAGAATCAGAAAGAAAGGAAGAGAGAGAGAGAGAGAGAGAGAGAGAGAGAGAGAGAAGAGAGAGAGAGACGAGAGAAGAGAGATGAGAGATGAGAGAATGTAGGATGCTTTCAAATCTTCCTTTTCAGGATCGAAGAGAAAACTCTTTAGAAAGACCAGAGGTCAAAGCGATAGGACGATGAGTTGAAGGTTTGGGGGGGGGGGTCCCCCTTTCTAGCACAGGCTTGATGTGGCCTTAATATATATGGATATATATAGTAATAGGTATATATATATATATTATAATAATATATAATATATTATATATTTATATATATATATATAATAATATATTATAATATATATATATTATATGATCATAACTGTGTGTGTGTGTGTGCTGTGTGTGTGTGTGTGTGGTGTGTGTGTGTGTGTGTGTTTATGGAGCGTGTGTTGTGAGCGTGTGGTGTTGAATAGCCGTGTGGCGTGTTGGTGTGTGTGTTTGTGTGTGTGTCGAAAAATAATAATAACCTGTTCTTCTTCAATAACTTTTCTGTAGTTTTCACAATAGAGATTAAAAAGACTTCTTTGTCAATTATACTAGTATGTGAATCAACATTTTTATCATAAAAAAATCATTATTCATTGCCTTTAAAAGCCATGTTCAATGTCTAAAAAGAACAACTCTTCGAACAGCACTTAATTGCTTTCCTTGTCCATCTATCTATTCTATCTATCTATCTATCTTCTAATCTATCTATTATCTATCTCTTATCTTTCTATCTATCTATCTCATAAATTCAATCTATCTATCTATCCTATCTATCTATCTATCTATCTATCTATCTATCTATCTATCTATCTATCTATCTATCTATCTACTCCTATTCTATCTAGTCTATCTATCTCACTCTTATCTATTTCTATCTATCTATCTATCTACTTCTATATCTTATCTATTACTAATCTATAATCTATATCCTATTCTATCTATCTATTCTATCTACTCTATCGTATCTATCTATCTATCTATCTATCTATCTTCTTCTGATTCTATTCTATGCTACTCTAACGCTATCCATCGTATCTACTCTATGCTTATCTATCTATTTAGTCTATCTACTAGCTATTCTATCTATCTAATTTTTTTTATTAATTTGTTCTTTTCTTTTCTTTTCTCTATTCTTTTTCTTTTTTCTGTTTCTTTTCTCTTTCTATTTTTTGTCTTTCTTTCTGTTCGTCTCTTTCTCTCATAAACACACACATAGACACAAACATCTTCCAAAAACAAATTCAAAGCTTTTCCCTGTTATTACTCGTAATAGATTTCAATCCTTGTAAACAAACAGAGACATTTCGCGGTATATATATATATCATATGATATCATATAATATATATATATATATATATATACTTATATATATATTATATATATATATATATTACTATATTATATATATAATATATATATATCTATAATATATATATATATATTATATGTAATATATATAAGGTATATATATATATATATATAATATATATATTATATATATACATATATACTATATATATATATATATATAAATATAATATATATTATTATATATATATATATATAATATATCTATAATATATACTATACGTATATATACTATATATACAATATATATATATATATATATAATAATATATTATATAATATTATATATATATCTTACATATCATATAGTATAATATTATATATATATATATATATAATCTATTATAATATAAACAGGTCGATAGCGGCAAATTTATTACATTACAAATATGGAAGCAAATATTGAATTTGTCAATAATAGTTTTTTAAGTTTGTTAAAAGCATCATTTATATGTTCCACCATATTTATCTTCCAAATAAAATTTTTTCATCGTTTTTTAATTTTTTTTATTTTTGAGGGAAAGGCAAAATTTCCTTTTTAATATTTTTCGTTTTTATTTTTTTTTTTTTTTTTTTGTTTATTTTCATCCTTTTGTAAGTTTTGTAAATTTTTTGAAATAACTTTTTACAATACTTATCTACCAGCTTCCTACCCCTTATTTATATTTGCTACTTCCATCTCTTTACTACTTTTATCCCCTCACATTTCCTTCTTCCCTCATCCCTCTCTCCTCTCTCGTCTTCTCCTTCTCTCTCTCCTCCTTCTCTCTCTCATCTTCTCTCTCTCTCTCATCTCTCTCTCTCTCTCTCTCTCTCTCTCTCGTCTTGTATCCTTGTTATTGTCCAATCCGATTTTCCCATTCACATTCTGTGTCCTTTCTACCGCAATATCTCGCCCCTCCTCCCACTTCCTATCATTTCTATCCCCTTACATCCTCCGCTCCCTTTTCGTCTCCTTCCAACCTCCTACTTTCCCCCCTCTCATCTCATATCCATCCTATCCCCTACTCCTACCCCCTAAACCAACTAAATAAATCTGAATCCTGAAAGAGTTATAATTGCCGTGTTTGCAATGATTTAAACATAATACCCAATAAAAGCTTTAATTATTTGTTTAAATATTATAATTACTATAATTACTAAGTTAATATTGGCAAAAATGTTTTATTTTATTCAGATTATTAAATTAATAATTATGAAATAATATTTTTGTAAAATTTTTAAAGTTTATTTTTGAAAAGTTAAAAAAATTTCAGAAAAATTCAAATGTCACTCTTCATAGTATCTTAACTGATAGATAACAATAGTGTATTTCGTTTATTTACTACTATTTTTTTATTGAGTTAGTTATTAATTAATTATTAATTTATAACCTTGAGCTTTTGTTTACCAGTTTGTTCATGTAGTTGTTCTAGTTTCTAATGTTCACCTTTTATGTGCTTGATTCGTGAACGTTTCAGGTTTCACGAACCAAAATTTTATTCATGCAATTTAACTCAGATAAACCAATCAGTAATATAAAGAGAAAATCCTCTGTTATTAGTTATCTAATTGTAAAGTGTATTTGTATTGGCTTACACAAAAAGTGGGAGGAGCTAATTCTTATCTGAAATTTTGAGAGCTGGAAAAAAGTTTTAAAAATTTATGCTAATAATAAAAAATATATAACGACAACAACAACAAAAAAATTATCAGTCTTATTCTTCCTTTTTCAAATAAAACTTTTATATTATGAAACTTAAAATGTTTGTTCAGAAAAAAACTTTACAAATGACACCAGTAAAAAACAACTTAGTAGTATACCATCAAACAAGATATATATAAACTAACTCAAATAACGAAGCTCCACAAAAATAATCTTACTCTTTCACGAATTTATATTATTGAATGCTTAAACTGAAAGTACTGTAGATAAAAAGAAAGAGGTTATGTTTAATATATACAATAATCTAATAATAATAATATATAATATATAATAATAATAATGAATACAATAATAGAATAATATATAATCAATAATATAATAATAATAATAATAATGATAATATATTAATTCAACATCAGCCTTTGATTTTATATATATCTTCTTCTTCTCCTGAAAATTATTTTCAAAAATTATTTAAAGGAAATTAAATTATGTACAAAAATAAATATTTAGAACATTGGAACATAAAAATCAAAAACTTTTAACTATTTAATAGGCAAAAAAAAAAAATGAATAAGTAATAATGAATATAATGAATATAATAATGATAAATATAATAATATAATAATACATATAATAATTATAGATGAAGTAACGATAAATCATAATAGCGATAATAGAAAGCTAATATACTAATAATAATAATAATAATATAAATACATAAATAAGATAATAATAAGATATAATAATAATAAATAATAATAATAATAATAATTAATAATAATTAATAATATAAATAGATAATAATAATAATAATAATAATATAATAATAATTTTTATTATTACTATAATAAAGGAATAATAATATAAATATAATATAATAATCAAAATAAGTAATAATAAATTAATAATAATGAATAAAATATATAAATAATAATAATAATATAAATAATAATAATAATAATATAATAATAATAATAATAATAATAATCAATAGATAAATGTAATAATAGGAAAATAACAATATAATAATCAATGGTCTTTTTAAATATATAATTACAACAAAAATAAAATAGGAAATCATAATCACTAAACAGGACCTTGCAAGTATAAGTGAATTAAGAAAATCCAATCGTGTATAATGACTAATTATAACTATATGCATAATAATGAATAGTCAACTAACTAATCAAATAAACAATAAATAATAAATAATAAATAACAATAATAAATATATAATAATAAATTAATAAATAATAATAATAACTAATAAAGTAATAAATATAATAATAAATACATAAAATAAATATTAATAATAATGCAAATAATAATAATAATAATAATAATAATAATCATATATCTAATAATAATAAAATAATAATAATAAATAATAAATAATAATAATAATAATAATAATAATACTAATAATAATATAGTAATTAGAGAATTAACATCAGTCTTTGACTTTATAAAAGTTTTAGATTTCATTTCCAACATTCTAAATATTTATTTTTGAATATTATTGAGTTTTCTTAAAATAATTTTTGCAAAAGTAATTTACGAAGCAGCAAGTAGAAGACCATTTTAAACCGAGTTTTCTGAAACGAGTTTTCGTCTCTGTCGCTTGAGACCTCTTGAGAGATAAGTTTTTTGCAAGCGCGAATGAGCTGTTTCATTGAATATATAACAGATAAGTAAATCAAGATGACTATGTAAGTTTATACTTATAATACATAAATTTTATGCTAATATCCTGGTCCACGGGTTTTAATGTAGAGAGTAATCCGCAAACTGAAGTTTCTGGACTTCACACGCATCCGTCAATAATATTGTGTAAGCTGTTTGACAAATATTACCTATAGTTGATTAACCCAAGTGTCGTGTGTCTGTCGCAACCAATTCTAAGTAAAGATCTCTTGAAACATTCTCAACAACGACACACAGGTCAAATCAGCTTATGGCGAACGTGCATGCCATGGCAGAACCGGTCGCTAAACGCTCGTTCCAAATGAGCGCCTGCGCGCGAGCGGTGCCGTGTAACAACTTACTCGCCGCTGCCGCGCGGAGTAAGTTATATTATATATATATATATATAATATATACTATAATATATATATAATAATATATAGTATTATAGATATATTATATTTAGATTATATATATCATTGTATATATATATATAATGGTAAATATACTGTAAGACATTCCGTGCTATAGATTAAACTTTATTACCT
>JABUQX010128243.1:0-18094 GCA_015478945.1 Trachelipus rathkii
GGTAGCTGGTTTCGGTTCGATTGGGTGTTAACCGTTTTATTTATCATTAGAAACGCGTTTTCGACGCAACAACCAACACACAGACCTAAACACTGCTCACAAATGGCGCAACAATACGCAGTGCTCAAAAATGGCTAACAGAAAACAGAATCACCTCACCAAACAAATCATCAATCACTTTAATCCCCAGTTTCACCACCGACGCCAACTTGGCACCACACCCCCCCCAAGTCTACTTAAACAAAACTCCCAAAATCCTCGGAGTAACAATTGACACTCGTCTCACCTTTACATGAATGAATGCAATTAATGAAGTAGTGAATGGCGGGGTTTGTGAGATAAAAAACACAATGACGAGATGCCATAGTGAGGATTCGTCGTCACAACATGACAAACATTCCCTGCTCTCTCCTACGATCACAATTCAATATAAACACCCTACACACACATCCCTTAAAAAAAAAAAAAAAAAAAAAAAAAAAAAAAAAAAAAAAAAAAAAAAAACCTATATCAGCTATAAGAAAGTGAACTGGCAAGCTTTCACTGACCTCATAGAACAAGAACTACAGTCCTTCCAAATAAATGACTTTTCATCTCTCAAAGACAAAGCAATACAACATTACAACAAAACAATCCTATAAACATCTAAAAAATACATCCTCCATGGCTACCGCAAACATTTTAAGCCCAACTTCTCTCCAGAAATTGACACCCCAATTAAACGAAGAAATTCTCTCTGACAAAAGAGACAACCAAATCAAAATCAAATAAACCAAATTTTCAACCTTAACAATGTAATAAATAACCTAATCATTTTAAATAAGAATAAAAATTGACAACAGTACACCCAAACACTCAACCAATAAATCCAACCCAACAAAAATATTCTGAACAATAAAAAAAAAATCCACACATCACAAACACAACTCCTACCAGCCAACAAAGCCATCTGTAAGCATAATAAAATCCCAAAAAAAAAAAATCAATGTAATATTATTATATCGCTCTGTTCTTAAACCAGTATTAAACCAACAATCCCCACAAATTGATTAACAATTAAACGTCTTATAAAATTAAAGAACAACCAACTCTCTTAGAAGTACTCAACACCATCAAAAACCTCAAAAACTAACAAGCAGAAGGACCGGACAAAATATCCAATATTCATCTCAAACATCTGGAAACCAAAGCATTCACAGCCCTAACCCAGATATTCAATCTAGAATGGCAAACCAACACAATCCCTCTATTCTGGAAGCACGCACATATTTAATAGCGAAAATAAATCACTTTATTTGAAAATACATGAAGAAAGCACGAAATAAGACAGAGAGAATTGGTGAAAGGCAAACATTCATTTTTTTGTCACTCTTACAATGAGATTTGAGAATATTTAAATCTGATGTTCTTCCCATAATAATCTTAATTAGACCTTATATCTGTCAGTAGTAGCAACTACAACTTGACAGGGGGCAGACTCCTCTCGACTATAAAGCTAATTGCAGATTCCTTTTTTGCGAAGACTGGCTTGAGACGCTTTTCATATAGGTTGCCAGTGTTTGACAAAGATTGCTTTATTTATAGTTGTGTTGTTTTCAGCTAGTCATGATGAAGATAGGAAGATAAAAATATCAAAACTCAAAAGCTGCTTTTGCAGCAATGTAGAAGCATCTGGGTATAAAAATTATAGAAATTCCAGAAAACTATTTGCGACGTTTGTTGGAATGGAGGAGAGTTATCCTGTAATCTTTAAAAAAAATAGATTGCGGAAGATGCAATAATATATCGAAATTCATTTATAAAATTATTTTGTCATTTATATAGTTTGTTATTGCAGTATTATCAAATTTTCTCCTGTTTTCTACTCGTCCACAAAATTTTCAGGTATCGAACTCCCACCCATGGAAAAAAGAAGACTACCAATGTATCATAAAGTTCCGCAACCTTTAATGGGAATGAGACCATATAAGATGCCTAAAGCTCATCGATACATCAGAGGAGAAGAAGAAGTTCACGTTGACTTTCTCCATCGTCAGCGTGGATTTGTAAGGAAGGAACCTTTTCGGAAGAGGCACTTTCAAGGTTTTTGAAGAGAATTATTTGCATCTTAAAGAATTTTCTTCCAACAATCTATGATTAGGCTGTAATGGTGTAGAAAATTTAAAGTTGGGAACGATTTAAACGTGGTGAATGAGTTTTAGAGTTTTTTCTTTTTTACTTTAGTTTTTTTTCTAAACTGTTTACTATTTTGAAATTTACAAAATAAATAAAACGACAATACCTGATTCAGTTTTGTTAATTTCTTTCATTAAATCTCAGAAACAGTATTCTTTAATTCGGATATTGAAAGGGGGGTTATCTTTCTATGTTAGCATTTGGAGAAGATTGATTTTTAAAGTGTTTGATATGTATTTGATATTTAACAAATTACTTTTATACGAGATACGAAATTGTACCTTAGTACCACTTTACATAGTCTCTTTTTTAGGTCCGCCTTCAAATTGGATTCTGTTTATAATTGTTTTTGTCCTTGCTTTAAATATTAGAAATTTTTTCTGAATATTATAGTTCTTTATATCAAATCAGAGGTTTAAACGGATTTTATGATAATACCTCCCAACAATAATTTTTTCTGATTTAGTCTTCTGAAATGTCAACAATATTCATTGTAAAGTAATAATTTGTTCAAAAACCCCTTCGAAATTCGTGCATTTACTCTTAAAATTTGATGTTTTTGAATAACTACTTCAGTATAGGACGGGCCTTAGACTCTCTAAGAAACGTAACGACTAATTTTTTTCGTTTCTTAAATTTTTTTTCCTAAAGCTATGAACATTTTATTTGGTATCACTCCGCGCACCTTTAGACAATTGAGTTAGCTTTCCAAATTTTTGGATCATTTTTTCAATGTTTCCAGCCTTGGTTTGGTTAATTAAAAGAAATAGTATGGTTTTGGGACTGCCTTGTTCTTCCAATATTTGTCTATTTGATAATAGTTAAATTTTAAATAGCAGAAAATCGAATTTTATTTATAGTTCTAAAAAGTTATGTACTGTTTTTAATATTTTGTGGATGGGTGGGTATAGTTTTGTTTTCAGATTTTAAATTTTTTTATCTCTAGCTGTATAAAACATTTGTTCAAATCGTAGCATTATATTCTTTTAAATTAATCCTATGAACTATTTGGTTTCTTAAAATTGAGTTTTAACGGATATTTACGCATGTGACGAAATTGAATGTGTTCCATTGAATGCACTTCAGAATAACAGAAAATCAAAATTATATAGTTAGGTCTTAAAGTTGACGTTTTTAATGATTAATATATTGATGTCGATACAAACAATATTCATTTAGTTGTTTAAAACCTGTTTTTATAAAAAATTTAATGTCTAATAACGCTTTTTTCTTGAATTTTCCCGGATACAAATTTAGGACTTTATAGTAGGTTTTTCCTAAATTAACAACTTTGATAATAATATTTGGTACTGGTCTAAAAAATTTGAGTTTTTTTAACGGGATTTTTCAGTTTTTGATAGCAATAATGTGTTTCATAGGAATGCAATTTCAAAAAGCAGAAAATTCGAATTTTTAATAGTTTTAGGTGTCCTTAAATTGACGTTTTTTTAGAGGTATATCAAAAAAAAATAATTTTATATACCAAATTATTCATTATTTGGTGTGCAAAGCTGGATTTTAATTATAATAAAAAAATTTATACTAATCAAAATCGCTTTTTCTAAATTTTCAATTACAAATTTAGAACTTAAAATTGCGTTTTTTCTTAAATTTTCAACAATTTGATATTATTGTAAATGTAATTGAGTTTTTTTCTTTCTTTTAGCATTTGAAATAAAATAACGTGTTATTATTATTATTTTTAACACAAAAGTCGTAATTTAATTAATAGTTTTAAGGTGTCTTAAATTGATGTTTTTAATATGTAAATTGTTTTTATATACAAATTTTATGTAAGTGAAAAACTGTTTAATTAAAAAATTTAAAATAAAAAAATTTACTGCTTTTTTTTTAATTTTTCCTCATAAACAAATTTAGAACTCTAAAATGCGTTTTTTTTTCCTAAATTTCAGCATTTGAAATTGTTTGGTGAATTCTTAAATTTAGTTTTTAAACGGGATTTTCAGCATTTGACAATATAATGTGTTTCATTCATTGAAATGCAGATTTCAAAAAGCAGAGATCGAATTTTTCAATAGGTTTAAGTGTCTGCAGTGAAAATTTAAGAATTTTTCATCTTTTTTTTTAATATCAATTATTTTATTTTCATAAGCCGTTAATAAATAAAATTTAAGTTGTACTTTCTATTACTCTTAAAATTTTTGCATGATTAACAATATTTGCTTTTTTATTGAATTTTTTGTAATTATTGTAATGCAATTAAATTTTTAGCACTAAATTGAGTTGTTTAAAAGATCTTGAAGCGTTTCTCCGTAAGTATATGTTCATTCAATGCTTTCCAAAAAGCAGAAAATGCTAACTTTAATTAAATAGATTTTAGGTGTCTTAAATTGACGTTTTTTAATGATTTCGATATTTTTTGTTTATATTGCCAAAAAAATCATTAGTCGTGAAAAGCTGTTTTAAATACATTTAATTTGGGTAACAAAATAGGCTTTTTGTCTTATAAATTTTTGCATACATAATTTAAATCTAAAATACGATTTTTCCCTAAAATTTCATACATTGAAAAATAAATTTATGAATTCATAAAATTGAGTTTGAGAACGAGTTGGAATCCTTTAACATCTGAAAAATAAAAGTGATTTCATTAATGTAAATTATCAAAAACCATGAAAATCAATTTTTATTATTACTTTCGTGTCTGTAATTGATTTTAGTGAATTTCTATCATTTGGTTTTATATACCAATATTATATTAGTTTGGAAACGCTGTTTTTCTATAAATTTTCATACTAAATACGCTTTTTCTTTCTCATTCATTACAAAGTTTGAACCTTTGAAAGTACGCTGGCTTTATCCTTATAGATTTCAACATTTGAAATTATCTTGGTACTTCTTAGAAATTGAGTTTTTTTAACGGATTTTAAGCTTTTTGGTTATAATGTGTTATTCATTGAACATGCCATTTCAGAATAGGCGGAAATCGAATTTATTAATGAGTTGATTGTGTTAAAAATTGTGTTCTTAAGTTTCTGGAAATTTTCAATATTTGTTGTTCTTTGTGTAAGATGTCATAGAGAGTGGAAGCCTGTTTGAAATAAGAAAATTAACTCATAAATATTAGGCTTTTCTAAAATTTTCACATGTACATTCGGCTCTAAACAGTTAGGTTTATTTTCCTAAAGTTTTAAACTTATCTTGAGAATTATTTGGGTTATTCTTAAATACATGGCTTCTAACTTCGTTTCAGAACTATACAGTAGAATAACTGTATTTAACTATATGAAATTCAATTTCAAACGGAAAAATTTGATTTCATGTTTACCTCGGTTTTTCAGCTCATGCGTTAAATCATTATATCATGGGCTATTTAATCATATCAAAGTCTTTCATTAGTGGTGAACAAGTGGTTTAGATAAAAACATTGTTAACTCTAAAATTCCTTTTCTCTTAAATTTACACATAAAATTGGACTCTTAAAATACGTTTTTTCTAAATTTTGAACGATCCGAAAATTATCCGAAATTCTTAAATTCAGTTTTATCATGATTTTCAGTATCTGAATAACATTATGTGTTTCCATCTGTAGTTGCCTATATCCAAAGGCAGAACATGAATTTTTGTATAGTGTGTAAGGGTGTCTAATTTTGACCTTTTTTTTTTTAAAATGAAATTCAATATTTGTTTTTATTACGAATATATTTATATTTTCTGTGTGTAAAGTCTCTTTATATAAAAAATTTTAACTCCTAAAAAATACGTCTTTGTTCGTAAATTTACCTATTTACAAACTTAGAAACTTTCTAAATGTACGGTGTTTTTCTAAATTCAAACATTTGAAATATTTGGTAATTCTTAAAGATTGAGTTTTTAACGGGATGTTCATTATTTGATAATAATAGACTTTCATTGAAATGCATTTCAAAAAGCAGAAATATCGAAATGTATTAATGCAGGTTATCAGGTGTCTAAAGATTGATTGTTTTGATGAAATTTCAATTTTTTTTTGTTATATAGCCAAAATATTTCATTAGTGGATGAAAGGCTGCTTAAAATTGAAAATTTTTACTCTCCTAAAATACGCCTTTTCCTCCACTGTTTTACGTTTCAAAATTAGGACTTTTAAAAGTACGGTTTTTTTTTCCTAAATTTAAACATATGAAATTGATTTGGTATACTCTTTAAAATTGAGTTTTTTACGGATTTTCAGCATTGAAAAAATGATGTGTTTCATTGAAAATGCAATTTAAAAACAGAATCAAATTTATTAATATTTGTAGGTGTCTTAATGATCGTTTTTTAATATAAATTTCAATATTTTGTTTTTATACTCATAAAATAGTTATTAGCTTTTGAAAAATATTTTTCTTTATAAAAGAAAATTTTTTTTTTTAAGTCTTATATCTTCAGACTTGACAGGTTATTCCTCATTAGGCTCTAAGAAGTTAGCGGTTCCTAAATTTCAAACATTGAAATTATTGGTGAACTCTTAATGTGAGTTTTTAACGGTGGATTTTCAGCTTTTTAATAAAATAATGTGTGTATGCGTGCTGAGTATGAATTAAATGAAAATGGTAGTGGAAAAATCACTCGGGAAAGCTTCATTTCGACGTTTTTTTTAATGAATTTCAATAATTGTGTTTTTAAATACCAAATATCTCATTACGTTTGTGAATGACTCTTTGTAGATAACGCAAAATTTAACTCCTAAATTACGCTTTTTGTAGATTTTATCCATTTAAAAATTTTAGAGCTTTTAAATAATCCAATCACGTTCCTAAATTTCAACATTTTGAAATTATTTGGCAAGTTTAAATGAGTTTTAACATCATGTTTCAATGATCTATGAAAAAAATAATGTGTTTATTGTAATGCAATTTCAAACAGCATTATTCGATTTAATAATAGTTTTAGGTGTCTATAATTGACAATATTTGATTGAAATTTCAAAAATTTGTTGATTATATATAAGATATTTATTTAAGTGGTGAAATTCTGTTTAAATTTCAAAAATTTATCTTCCTAAATTACGCTTTTTCTTAAATTCTTTCCCATTTCAAGATTAGGCGACTCTTAAAGTACGCTTTTTAATTAAGCTCTTTAACACTTTGCAATTAATTTGGTAATACTCTTAGAAAAATTGAGTTTTAATCGGGATTCTCGGCCTTTGAAAATTAATGTGTTGAGTTGACAATGCAATTTTCAACAAGCAGAAATCAAATTTTATTAAGTTAGTTTTATTAGTGTATTAGAATATGACGTTTTTTTTTAATGACTTTCAATATTTGTTTTTAATATCCAAATATTTTGATTAGTTGTGAAAGCTGTTCATTAATAAATTTTAACTTGCTAAAGTTACGGCGTTTTTTTTTGTATATACTTCGCCATGTCAAAATTTAGAATTTTTAAAATTACGTTTTTTCCTAAAGCTTTCAACATGTGCTGTAAATTCTTTGTTAGATTCTTAAAACTGAGTTTTTAAAGGTATTTTTCGCGATTCATGAAAAGAATTTCTTGCTCTAACTTGGAATTCATTTTCTTTATCAGAATCTTCCCTTTTTATGTCAATGAGTTTTAAATCTTCTTTAAAAGGATCAATAAATTCGTGAAAAGAGGAAAATTATTTTTTTTAATATACCATAAAGTATATTTCAAAATGGTGGTGAAACCTGTTCTTAATAGAAAAAAAAAAATTACTTCTTAAAATACGTTTTTTCCTCAAATTCCACCATTTGAAGATTTTATGGGTTAATTTCTTAAAAATTTGTTTTTAAATCGTGATTTTCAGCATTTGAAAAAGCAACGTGTGTGTTCACATTGAAATGCAATTTCAAAAAGCAGAAATATGATGTAGGCCTATATTAAAGTATGACACGTTAGTTGGTAAATCAAATTTTTCAAGCTTTAAATATATAATACATATGAAGTAGTGTAGTTCTATTAATAAAGAAAATTGCTACATGAATTACGCTTTTCTTTAATTTTTCACAAATACAACATTTAGACAGTCTTAAAAGTTACTTTTTTTCCTAAATTTTACAGGTTTTTAAAAATTATTTGTAATTCTTAAATTGAGTTTTTAAGGGGATTTTAAGCATGTTGAAAAAATATATGTGGTTTCATTCACATTCAATTTATTAAAGCAGAAATCGGATTTATTGAATAGTTTTTAAGTGTGTGCTGAAATTTGACGTTTTTTAATGTAAATTTCAAATTTGGTTTTTAGGTAAATATTTCCTTATGCGTGAAAAGGCCTGTTTTCTATACTAAAAAAATTTTAAACTACGAATAGATTAGCTTTTTGCCTAAATTTTCGACATTACATAGCTCGTTTTACATCAGATTTTTTCTCTAAATTTTAACATTTCTGAAAATTAAATTAATTATTCTTTAAAATGAAGAATGTAATTATTGCTGAAAAATAATAATCGTGCTTCATTGGAAATTGCAATTTTCAAAAAAGCAGAAAATCGAATTTATTTATTTTTATTTGTCCCCTTTAAATTGACGTTTTTAATGAAATTTCACATATTTGTTTTTTTATACCGAATATTTCATTAGTAGTTGTGAAGTCCTGTTTTAATAAAAAAATTTTTAACTACTAATCGATTTTTTCTTAAATTTTCCATTACAAATTTAGGACTTTAAAAGTGGTTTTTCCTTTTATTTCAATAATTTGAAGATGGTGCTTGTATGAAGATTTGAGTTATTTAACGGATTTAGCATTTGAAATAATAATGTGATGGTTGGAAATGCAATTTGAAGAAGGCAGATAAATCGAATTTAATTTATCGTTTTAGGGTGTCTTAATGTTAGAAGTTCTAGAAGATACGTGCAATGGTATGTTTTTTTTTACCAATATTTCAAGAGTAGTTGTGAAGCCCTGTTTTAATAAAAAAAACTTGAATCATAAAATTATGCGTTTTCTTAAATTTTCAATTTCACAGTTACTAAGCTAGAAGTTAATTTTTTCCTAAATTTCAACATTTAAAATTATTGATGTATTTTATTCTTATGAGGTTTAACCGCATCTGCCAAATTTAGCCAAAATCATGCTTGAGTGCCTGCAATGTGAAAAAGCAGAAACATGAATTTATTAAATAGTTTTAGTTCTTAAATTGACGTTGTTTTTAATGAATTTCAATATTTGTATTTTATATACTAAATATTTTCTCTTTATGTGAAAACTGGTTTTAATAAAAAATTTTTAACTCCTAAACTACAACTTTTTCTTAATATTTACACATACACAAAATTTGTTAGGACTCTTAAAGCTAGTTTTTTGCCTTAAATTTCAACATTTGAAATTGATTTGGAATGTCTTAATATATTGAGTGGATAACGGGGATATCTCATTTCCGGAAAAATGCTGTGTTTTATTTGGAAATGCTATTTCCAAATAGCAGATAAATTCGAGATGTTATTAATAGTCTAAGTGTCTTAATTTGACGGTTTTTTTTAATGAAATTTCAATATTTGTTTTATATAACAAATTATTGCATTATATAATTAAAGCTTGTTTAATAAAATTAAATTTATAACTCTAAAAATTACGCTTTTTCGTAATTTTTTTACTCTCACATAATTGTTAGACTGTTAACAAGTATGTCTTTTCAACTAATTTTAACATTTGAAATATTTGTTAATCTTAGGCTCGAAGTAGTAACAGCAGGATTTTTAGCATGTTGTAACTTTTGCAAATCGTGTTGAATACAATTTATAAAGGACACCAAGCACAATTTAATAAATATACAAAAAACCTTTTCCATCGGTTTCATTTTTAATGAAATTTTCAACATTTGTTTTTATATACCAAGTATAAAATTATGTACTAAAAGTACACTATGTATCAAAATTATCTACTAAAATTACGCTATGTCTGAAAATTATCTACTAAAAAATGCACAATCTCTCAAAATTACGATTTCTACTAAAAGTACACACATTTGAATTATTTGGGGATAATTCTTAAAATTTTAGTTTTTAACGCGGACTTTTCAGCATTTGAAAAATTATGTGTTCATTGAAATGCAATTTCAGAAAAGCAGAAAATTCAAATTATTAAGTAGTTTTTAGGCTGTTTATTTTGACGCGTTTTTTTAAGATAAAAATTGTTTTTAATACAAATATTTCATTAGTGTTGAAAGCTTAGTTTTTGAATAAAAAAATATGTTTATTCCTAAAATTACTCTTCTTCTTAAATTTTCTCATTACAAATTTTAGGGAACTTCTAAAAGTAGGATATTTTCCGTAAATTATTTTCAACAGTTTGAAAGATATTTTGTTAAACGTTAAAATTAAGTTTTTAACGGATTTTCAGTTTTTATGATAAATATAATGTGTTTAGAGTTGAAATGCAGTTTCAAATTTACCAGACAATCAAATTTTTATTAGTAGTTTTAGTGTCTTAAATTGACGTTTTTTATGGAATTTCAATATTTGTTTTTATATAGTTCACTTTTAGTCCGTGAAAGCTGTTTTGAATGATACATTTTTCAACTAGCAAAATTACGCCTTTTTTCTAATGATTTCATATTACACATTTGAACTCAAAATACGATTTTTTCCTAATTTCAACGATCTTGAATTACTCTAATAATTCTTAGAATGAGTTTTTAACGGATTTTCAGCATTTGAAAAAATATTGTGTTCATTGAAATGCAATTTCAAAAAGCAGAAATCGAATTTATTAATAGTTTAGTTTTTTAAATTGCGTTTATTAATAAAATTCATATTTGTTTTATTACCATAATATACCAATTAGTGGTGATAACCTGTTTTCTAAAAAATACTAACTCATAAAATTTACGCTGATTCTTAAATTTTCACAATTACAAATTAGGACTTCACCTAAAAGTACGATTTTTGCCTAAATTTCAACATTTAAAATTATTTGGTAAGTTCTTAAGTTCGAAACCCCTTGAAACGGGATTATTCAGATTTGGAAAAAATAATGTGTTTCATTGAAATGCAAATTCTCCAAAAGTTTTGAGAATCAGAAATTTATTAATGGTTTCAGGAGTTCTTAGATTTGACGTTTTTTTTAATGAAATTTTCAATAATTTTGTTTTTAAAAATAGTACTAAAATATAGTTCATTAGTGGTGAAAACCTGTTCTAATAAAAAAGCTTTTAACTCCTAAAATTACACTTTTTCTAATTAAATTTACCATTATAAATTTAGGAATCTTAAATATGTGTTTTTTTCCTATAATTCAACATTTAAATATGAAGTGATGTCTTAAATTGAGGCTTTTTAATGTGTGTTTTTCATTATTTGAAAAAAAATAATGTGTTTCTATTGAAATGCAATTTCAAAAAGCAGAAAGTCAGAATTTTATTTTAAGTGAGATGTATGATGAAATTGAACGTTTTTTAATGAAATTTACTATTTCATTGTTTATATACCAAATATTTTCATTAGTTGTGAAACGGTTTATTATAAAGAATTTAAACCATAAAATGACTCTTTTTCTTAAATTTTCCCATTTAAAATTTAAACCTTCAAAGTACGGTTTGGAGTTGCATCGCTATTTGATTTAAGAGTGGAGACCTCTGGGTTCCTTTCATGTCCAACAGATTCAGAAACCCAGAACGTTTAGAGCGTTTTACGTTGGACAGTTTTCCTAATTCGCCATTCTGGATAGCGCAGGGAACTAATTAGAAAAGACGGTGGTCTGATCACTAAAGCTCTCATTCTGGAGCTGCTTTATTCCATTTAACATTCGCTAAGGAGTAAGAAGTTTTGAAGTGTCTGAGATAAGGAAATTTGAAGAATAAGTTTAGGAATGTCAGAATAGAGCTTGGAAGCAATCTTGTGCAAAACTATTATAATGGATTTGACTTGTGGTTGTTTCGCATAGCTTGACTTGTTTGGGTACAATCTATTTGTCATCGCCTTTTGTGTCTGGAATGGATTTATGGCGAGATCTTCTTCCGAGTTGCATTTTTTTGCGTCTGGGGTTAATGTGTTTTGTTTAGAAATTCGGGTGTTTTGTATTTTAACGAATTAATCTTCTAGCTTCTGTGGAATTCATTCTTGTTCTATTGTGTTTTTTGCGGAAACAATTTTTTTTCAGGAACTGGAAAATAATGAGAGGGAGGCGAATTAAAGGACAAAGAGACAGTCCTACTTGTGGTGTGTTTGGAGGAACTTAATTAATGTAGGCATTGGGACAGCCGCTATATCTTGGCGGGAATATGTTTTCCAAGTTTTGTGCTGGATGATGAACCAACTTAGCTTCAATTGGGTTGGTTTGTTGAAGAACTCTATATCGGGAAAGGATGATTATGCATTGTGATTGGAAGACTGAGACTCAAGGAGCTGCATTGTTGTAACTATTTGAGAGGTTGGTAGTGTGGTCAATACAGGCAAGCAGGCCCAAGTTTTGCTGGGATTTGGGAGAGGCACGTTCTTCGTCGATGGGTTTGATGACATTGGATTCAATCACGCGGAAGGCAATGGGAGGAAGCTGCATTGCAGCGTAAGATTGCCTTGTCCTTTTAGGATGAATTTTTGATTGGGAGCTGCGTATGCTTCTCTCCTCTCTACTTATGCATGGTAATACTCCAAAACCTTCGTTGTTCTAAAACAGGTAAGACGGTCATTTGAAGGAAGAACCACTGTGGTGTTCCTCCACAGTTTTTACAGTGTTTTTGTCTATTTCACAGGGAGTGATGAAACCGTGCTGATATGAATTAAGATGCCTTACTAGTAATTTCGGAGTGACCAAATCGTTGACTATTTAAAGCAACGTCTAGGTCGGTCGGAGATAAACGTGCCGACATTTGTAACTTTGATGAACCCTATTTCACCTTTGTAGGTGAGTAAGGGTATAATAAGCTCAGTCAGTAAACGAGATTTGGAGAATCTATAACATGTTTGTAATGGAAAATTTTCTGTTGAGATCTGTCATCATAACGGACAGCTGTACCTCTTCATACTTTCTGTTCAATAAGAATGGAAAATATGCCCTTTAGATGTGTTTCTATTTCATCTGGAGTAGAAATAAGATGATGTTGAGATAGACGAGGAAGGATGACAAAATAGAACTTTGGTTCCGGTTAGCAGCTTGAACGAGAAGAGGACCTAATTCTCATTAATGTGGACTGGAGGGTTCACTCTAGAGCCTTTCTTCAAGAGCATCGATAAGAGAATGGTTCTTTGGTCAGTAGAAGCTTTGGAGGTAGTTGATGGCAGTATGTAATATATCGGGAATGATGTATCGCTGGCATTTCCTATAGAGGGAGTTGCAACATATGGTGAGTAATACGATGAAACGGACTTATGACGGGGGCAACTTTGAGGGATTACCACAGACCAGTTGACAATGGATGTTAGTGGTAAGCCCAGTCGACGAATCACTGATTCCTATAAAAGTCTTCAGTGTGTAGGAGATAAGGAAGAAAATGGAAGGTAGCGTGTTGGTCTGTAAGTGTTACACGACCCAGGTGGGTCTGCTGGGAACAGATAGATGGTAATTAATGTTGATGTGTTATTCTAACCTTTGTTTAATAACGTTTTTTCCTTTAAGCTGCTTTCTCTAAAATGATTGATGGGACGGAAAACATCAATTGAATTTTTTGTCAGACTGATTTTTTCACTTGATTTTTTTGCTCCAAATCATTGATTTTTTTGCTTCTTTTTGATTGTTTGCTTTTTTATCATATATTTTTTTATTTTTTTGGATATTAGTGATTTTAATTTCAATGAATAAAAAGATTAGAGATAATTAATATGCATAGGCGAAAGCTCTACTCTCGTTTCAAATTTCTACTACTGTCAATTTGTCAAAAAAGATCATGTTCTCAAACATGTTCTTTTTATTTCTGATGTAATATATTCATCACATTATTACACAATACACTCTTTAGTGTTGCAGTTGCATGATTTTCACAAGTCCTAGTAGGCGCCCTATTTCTTGGATATTTTTTGAACACAGTCTTCGGGGCCTAGGGTTAAAAATAATACTTTATCGGCAACTAAAACAAGTCTATCGTTTATAAATTATATTTCGGCGTGACGTTCACGATCTCAAAAATCCAAAAATCAGAAAATCAAAAAATTCGATTTTTTTCTTTCTCTGAATCAAAAAATTCACCAACCCTGGATAAAAATTATTAAAGCAAACAAACTAAATCTCATTACTTCAACTTGAAGGCGTTTTTGATTTGGCAATATTCTTTCAAACGGAAAGAAGTTTTTCACTTTCTCATTTGATTTGTCATATTCTTTCAAACGGAGTAATTTCTAGCGAAATAGGAAATTTTTCTTCCATGCCAAGGTTGGCTATTTTTGGTCTTCACTTCTTTACTTTCTTGACTTGCGTTTGTGAGTCACATTGAAATGTAAACAAATGTTTTTTTTAATGTTTCAAAGTTTTCATTTGTTAAATTTTACCTTCGAAATATATTAATTATGTAATTTTCCAAAGAACTGGTGAAATATAATTCTAAAAAACACAAACTTGAGAAATTTTATTTCTTGTTATGATGCAGTTCTGTGTATAGTGAAATCGATCTCGTAAGTGATCCATTGTTTCGTATGTTTTTTTTAAACTATATATATATTAATATATAATAATATATAAATTATATATATATTATTATATATATAAATAATATATTATATAATATAAGTAATATAATATATATATATATATATTTATATATATAGTATAATAGTATATATATAAATATATAAGGTAACTATATAACACTAAATAATCCTAATAATAGCCTTTATAGCTTAGTTCTGTGTGCAAAATTGTAAACAATGTCTCAAAACTGACGAATGTTCATTTGATTCTTCATCGAAAATGAACTCAAAAGAACGTCCTTCGATTTGGAAAATTGTTATAAAGAAATGCTTTTAAGTTTTAACATAGGAGTAAATACGCTAACGAAACGAATAAGAAGAAAAGGGGTGAACTTCTTATGGGAAGGTAATTCCCTTCTCACTTCATCAGGCCACGGTTAGGTCCCTTTTCTGCTTTGTTCTGAAATTAAAATTAAAGAAACACATTCTTTTTTCAATGCTGAAAATACCGTAAAACCTCAATTTTAAGATTCACCAAATATAAAAACAAATGTGTTGAAATTTAGGAAAAAGTCGTACTTTTAAGAGAGTTCTAAATTGCTAATGTGAAAATTTAAGAAATAAGGGTACTACGAATTAAATTTTTTATTAAACAGGTTTTCACTAACTAATGAAATATTTTTGGTAACTAAAAACAAATATTGAAATTCATAAAAAAGGTCATATTCACAAACTTTTGCACTATTAATAAATTCCCTTTTTCTGCTTTTTGAAATTGCATTTAATGAAACGATATTATTTTTATTCAAATGCTGTACAATTAACCGTTAAACTGACTCAAATTTTAAGAATTTACCAAATAATTTCAATGTTTGAAATTAGGAATAATCGATCTTATTAAGGAGTTCTAAGTTTTGTAATTTGAAATTTAAGAAATTAAAGCGTAATTTTAGAAGCTTAAAACCTTTTCATTAAAAAAGGTTTATACTCTAACGAAATGAAATATTTGGTTAATTTTATTACAAAACAATACTGAAACTGTTCATTAAAAAAAGGTCAATTTGCAGACATAACTATTCTAATCTGGAGAATGTTTAAAATGTTTGAATATTGATTTTCCACGAAAGACATTATTTTTTTCAAATGCTGGAATTACCGTTAAAAAACTCAATTATAAGTTTTCCCAAACAGTTACTAATGTTGATATAATTTAGGAAAATCATACTTTTAAGAGTTCTACATAAATGTTGAAATTTTAGAAAAAATCGTATTTTAGAAGTTAAAAATTTTTTGATATTAAACAGTTGTTTTTCACAACTAATGGAAAATTTGCTATTTTTACGGTTTTTGAAATTTCATTATAACAAGTATGACAAAAATTAGTGCTAGTGCAAGTATTAAGTATTCTCTACTCGTCATTAAAAATTGGTTTCAATGAAACACATTTTCTTTTTCAAATGCTGAAATACCGTTAAAAACTCAATTTAAGAAGTTTTACAATAATTTCACACGTTGATAAGTAGGGAACAACATCGTACTTTAAAGAATTTCTAAATTTGTTAATGTGAAAATTTAAGAAAAGGTAATTTTAAGAAGTTAAATTTTTTTATTAAAACAGGTTTTACAACTAATGAAATATTTGGTATATAAAAAAATATTGAAAATTTCAATAAAAAACGTCAATTTAAAGGACCTCAAACTTTAAGACATCTAAATTCACTTTTCTGCTTTATCGTCAATTGCATTTCAATGAAACCATTATTTTTTTCAAAAGCTGAAAATTCCGTTAAAATCTTCAATTTTAATATTTATCTAAAAATTTCAAGTTGTATTTTTAGAAAAATCGAGTGATTTTAAGAGTTCTAAATTATGTATGTGAAAATTTGAGCAAAAGCGGTAATTTAGAATTAATTTTCTTATTGAATACCAGGCTTTTTCACAAGCTTAATAAATATTAGGTTATATAAAAACAAATATTGAAATCTCATTGAAAAACGTCAATTTAAATATGTAAATTTAATAAATTGCTTAATTATTTTTTGAAATTCCGTTTCAATGAAACACATTATCTTTTTCAAATGCTGAAAATACCGTTAAAAACTCAATTTTAAGATTTACCAAATGATTTTCAAATGTTGAAATTTAGGAAAAATCGTACTTTTAAGAGTTCTAAATTTGTAAATGCTGAAAATTGTAGAAAAAGCGTAATTTTATAGAAGTTTAAAATTTTTTTATTAAAAAAAGTTTTGGCACATAGGGAGGATAAATGTCGCATTTAAAAGAACCAATATTAACATTTCAATAAAAAAGTCAAAAGTTCACAACTATCTGATAATAGAATTCACATTTCTGCTTTTTGATAATTGCATTCTCATGAAACATCAATAATTTTTTCAAAAAGCTGAAAATACCGTTAAAAACTCAATTTTAAGATTTAACTAAATAATTAAAGATGTTGAAATTAGGAAAATAGTGTACTTTTAAGAGGTTCCTAAATATTGTAATGCTGAAAATTTTAAGCAAAACGTAAGTTTCTTAGAAAGTTAAAATTTTATTATGTAAAACAGTTTATCACAACTAAATGAAATATTTGGTATAAATAAACACCATTGATCAATTTTATTAAAAACTCAACTTCTATGACACCTAAAACTATTATAATTCGCTTTTCTTGGCTTTTTTGAAATTGCATTTCGATGAAACACATTATTTTTCAAAGTGCTGAAAATACTGATCAAACTCAATTTTAAGAGTTTACAAAATAATTTCAAATTTGAAATTTAGGAAAAAATCGTACTTTTAAGAGTTAAATTTGTTATGTGAAACTTTATAAAAAAGTGTAATTTTTTAGGAGTTAAAATTTTTTATTTAGCAATAAAGTATAGGCCTAATGAAATAACTACAGATATTTTAAAAACAAATACTTGAACTTTCATTTAAAAAGGCTCAATTTTAAGGACACCTAAAACTATTAATAACTTCGCTTTTCTGCTTTTTGAAATTGCATTTCAAGAAACACATTAGTTTTTTCAAATGCTGAAAATACGTAAAAAACTAATTTTAGGATTACCAAATAATTTCAAATGCTTTTGAACTTAGGAAAAGATTCTGTACTTATTAACGAGATTCTAAATTTACAATGTGCAAAATTTAACAAAAGCGTAATTTTAGAAGTTAAATTTTGTTATTAGAAACAGGTTTCACAACTAAGTGAATTATATTTGGTATATAAAACAAATCATTGAAATTTCATTAAAACACGTCAATTTAAGACCCCTAAAATGATAATTAGTAATGTTCACTTTTCTGCTTTTTTTTATAAAATTTGCTATTTCATGAGACACATGATTATTTTTTCTAACGCTAAGAATTTCCGTTAATAACTCAATTTTAAGATTTTATCTGAATAAGTTTCAAA
>JABUQX010128244.1:0-22500 GCA_015478945.1 Trachelipus rathkii
AACTCGTTCACGACAACTGCGATGTTTACGATCGCGATTCAAAATGTCGCACATCAACATCTGAGAATCGCCTTAGTTCCAGAACTCGCATCCCAACCGCTGTACTAAATATTTGGGCCAGGGGTAAGGCAAAATACTCTTCAACTTGCGCCGGCGAGCCTATTCTCGGAAAATAGTTTCGTGCCTTCAGCACTGCAGTTGAGTACCTGTGGTAAATTGAGGTCAGGTCAATCTTACCAACATTTCACGCAAATGCAAAAGCAGAGTTTATTAACGAACTCTACATTTGTCTCACTATGTCGCATAGCAAATCTTTCCGTATTTTTGATACGTAGCTTTCTCATCTTATCTTGCCCGCATTTTCGCACGATCTCGACGCTTTATAACTTGCTCAAGAATATATGGAATCCTTTACTCATTTTTATGTAGCTCCTTAAAGCTTATTAAATGCATATGTACTTTCGTCCGTATTGCCAGCTGGTGAGTGAAATAGGCAGTGCGAATTTTACTTTTATCTATTATATATTAATAGTAATAATAGTGATAAATTAACTATAACAACTGAATGTGCGCTTTATATACTAAGTAATTAATTTTATAGTATTTTTGATTTATCACTAGGCTTAGCTAGTCTTATCCTTCATGGTAGCTAAATCGTCCCTCTAGATTCTATACGCTTGCTCATTACTGTAATATATGTGACCCCTAGTATTCTATGTAGCTCCACTTTAATTACTAATAATTGGTGGTATCGTCACTCCCACTCGCTACCCCGAATTGATCTTTTGTGGCAACGCACATAATAGTCTTAGCTTGTTAATTTTATAATATGTAGCGAGCGCTAAACATTAGGTAGTGGAGCATACTCAATAAGTGCCCCAAAAAGTTTTATTCCATTTTTTATATATCTCACTCATTTATACGCGTCTAAAATAATTATTATTATATCTTTTATGTTATGTTTTAGAGTTCCTATATTGATTTTTATTATGCATAATATTTTTATATAGGGAACCAAGTAGTTCTCCCTCCTAATAGCGCCCAAAATTTTATCTTACACTTTTTTAGTTATACAAAATTCTAATGTAAAATAATTTAATTTTATTATTACTGTTTTAATGTTAAATTTAGGTGTCTGTAGAATTTTATTTCTTCAGTATTAAATTATCTATCTGTTTGGTTTATATTCCCTCAGGCTTACTCGGGGTCCGGTGTTTTATACTAAATGACCAAATTCAACTGCGCAAGTCTTGTGTCAATCTCTCACCGTTCTTGGTCCGTCACTCTCTCTCACATCTCCTACATCCCGTACTCTCATCCCGCTCAAGTTACACAAAGCAAAAATCGCCTCTCAATATCATCCATTCCTTACTTCTCTTCGCCCTTTATCTCATCCTTATTTGCGCCAGCTCAAATCTTCGTACACCTCACCATATTAGTAATTTCGAATGAATGAATATCACTTCCTTATCCTTCAGATAAGAACATTAATCTCACAAAACCTAAACGCATACAATTAAAGGCCCGGATAAATGTATTTTATCTTCCAAAAATTTTCAGATGAAAGTTTTCTTTTATAAATACTAACTAATATAAAAATATATATACAATGAATGTAATATTATATAAATATTTAACTTAGCGTCTGATCATTTTACTACAGTTATCTGTCCGCAAGATTTGAAATTACTTAGTGGCTCTCTATTGCGCAATATTTTCATTTGCGCTCCTTCACAGGCCAGATATAATTGTACAACGCCCTCCTTGCGAAAGACAAGAGTGACGTGTCATCTTTCCGGTCTTGACAGAAACGTCATGGATATCTTTGCTGGAAATAGTACTAGTATGTCTATTTCCTTCAGGTATTGTACTAGGTGCCATCGGCTTTCACATCCACGCGAAGAGTTTCCATTTTTCTCATCTACGCTCCTACGGGATCGTTCTCTGTCTGATTCCAATATATTACGAGAGTATACTTAAAACCTCAGACTTAATATCGAAACAACAAATTGAGAGACAGTCGAGAAGTCCATTCACACCACGAACTAGGCAAACCTCTATTCGACCACTAACAATTCTATTTGCGGGAAGGTATGGCAAAGTTTTCTTCTCTCGCAATTCCAAATCATACTTCTTCTTATCCTTCGCAAACGTGGGACAAATGGTAAGGAATATTTCGATATACAAAGTCTCACTCTTAGGCCTCGGAATTAACCCCATCAATCCGACTGGCGTATTGTGTTTTTGTAGGTAGTCGAACTGTGTGGTTGTGTATAACTCCTTCATCAACGACAATGAATTTAACCTTTAGGATAAAGCGTGCGAAATTTATTGAAGAGGACATCCAAACGCTATTTTACATTTTCTTATACCAAATTAGCTTTGTGCTATTTATCATAAACACTTCTGTTGGCATTAACCGGGACGTTTTTTAAATATTTATATAAATTGAACTTCGTACGTTTCTCTCTCCGAAGAGTTTCAAAAACTTGTGAAAATTGCTTATTGTCTCGTACGGTACATACATATGTAGCTCCATAGTCTTTTTCAAAAAATTATTTTCTTCAAAACTTCCCATTAGAATTTTCTGGGAACAGGTGTACACGGTATAGAAGTCGAATCAGAACTCACTTCAAACCTCCTTAACCTGACACTGAAGGTTTATCTTCTGATTGTTTAGAATCTCATACTATGTACCATAAAATCAGACGCAAGGATAAAATATATAAATAGTAGAAATTCCTAGACAGAATTTTACCTGGTGGTTAGTAATCTAGAATGCAAACTTGGAGCTGACGACGAGTTTCACTCAATTATCTATTTTCTCTTTTTCAGTATCATCTTGTTCGGCTTTAGCTTATCACTAACTATTATAGCGCACTAATTATCTTTACCAATAAGTGTGAGGGAATTATCTGTTACTCTTATTGGGTAATTGATTGTTATATTAATCTTTTCCCTAGAATCATCTTAAGCACGTACTATGAGGTCTTATGAGTGCTGACGCTTAACTCTAATACGAATGATTATCCAGCGAATCAATTCTCAGGCATATTATAACTATACTCTTAAAGGCGTGCTCCGTCAGTCATTTAAGATTATATTATTGCCTCTTAATAATTGGCTATTCAAAACACTCAGCCTGAATTTGAGAGTGAGTTTTTCTTTGAGATTTTGGAATGAGATATTTTCACATTCCCATATTATTCCACACTGTCCTTACTATCTATTTTATAGCAGTTAGAGTCTTTTGCTAGTGAAGTTTTGTTTATAGCGCACGGAGGACTGTGACATCTTTGTCGCCTGGCGACATCATAGATGTATATCACATGAACTATCTACTTAAAATATGAATATTACTATGTTCCCCTGTCTCTTTACAGTAGCATTTTATACTCGACAAGGATGTGTCCCTGTTCGGTAATAGCGAGAGAATTTTATTCTACTTCCACTCACTATTTCTATAAAATACGTGCTATTCAGCTTAAATTAAGTTACCTCGGGCCAATAGGTGTCTTGTATCTTTTGCGGGTCGTAATGCCAGTAATTTTAGAATCTTAATTTTCATGCGAAACCCTAATTGTCTCCTGAGGACCATAACAGGCCCACAGCGATATGAGGCGAAATATTACGCCGACAAAAATGTTAAAAATCATACAACTAGATCGTTCAAGACTCTATTATAAAATTCAGCTACATACCCCGTATAGAAAACAGGTGCACGAAAATTCCTAAAATCTTGGCGTCACGGTGGCTGTCCTAAAAAGCACGCGTTCTCGGTTTCAAGGATAAGGCAGTTTGTCTTCATTCTATCCATGCCTGTTGAAATGTGACTGGGTTATAATCTCCATAATCTCATAACTTTCACTTATCTCTCAATTACAGCCACTACACTAGTATATCCCTGTGTCTAACGAAGTTGAATAACGTATTACAATGCAATTTTAAAGAACCCGTTCAGTAGCATGCATGAGGGACTGTCGACATTTTTGATAATCAATCCTTAGACATAGAATGGTATATATAACGTAGGGATTATTTATTCCATTATGACGTGCACATGTACGTTTCTTTATCACATTATTAATCATGTATCCTAGTCATAAACTAACCTTCACATTATATATATACGTCTTCACACTAATATTGACGTGCACGACTACAAAAATCCCCTTTATTTAAAATATATATAAGGCAATTATCAATTGAAACGGCAGCATTATAGTGTATAAATTCTTTCTCTTGGAGGGCGTGCCCATCTTTCTCTAATATCCGCCTGTTCATGTTATCTAGGCGGGTTTTAAAAATAAACTATACTTAGTCATATCAGTGCGATATTCAGTGGAATCTGTATGTTTTACATTTTGGGCAGAAATAATAAGACACTGGAATTTCGTGGGCCGAGCTCATTGTGGCAATAACTCCACAAACTTTGGTGTGTTGGCGGTTGAAGTATTAATGACTTTTTAGGTATTTCACTTACGAGTTGTTTGTATCAGATGTCAAATAATAGTGAGTTATCCAAGTCTTTCCCTTTTGGTCACAAAGGATTTCTTAATCACCTTCTTGAAGTAAATTCTATCACGCTAGCGATGAATTAATAGTCACATGTCAGTTAATTACTAAACTATAAGATAGTCCTTGTACCTTCTCATAAGTTGAAACATGAAAGTCCTTATGAGGTCAAACAGGTGAGTAAAAATTTGGATCAATCACACTATAATAGATAGGTTAAACTTGGAAATTCATATTTATGTTGAATTGAGAGTTTAAAACCTATATATAGTATATAGTCATAGTAATTAATCAGATTTATAATCATAGATTATAGTATAATTTGTAATGGCCTTCATATATATACTTGATTTATTTGGAGGTCACTTGGCTTCCTTAAAATCATTAGCCTATATATATACAATTTATCGGTCATATTCAATTAGATAAGGATGGATCCATCCTTAAGACAGAAATTCTTAACAATTGCTATGTTGTGAGGTACATCTTGCTAATAAACAGATAAACATAGACAAAAGACGTCATCTTTGAAGTAATAATACTGGCTCACGTTAAATTAGTAAGAGGAAAATCATCGGTTCTTTGCGCTCGTCCTCATTTGAAGCAAATGTCGTTCAGTCCTCCTCCAAAACGTCTGAATGTATCGGGCTCTCCGCGTCCATTCTCGTCCCTTGATTCCGACGAACACGGGGCAATAATTCCCGGCATACCATCCTTAACATTGTTCGCATCTGCAGAATGCCTGCGTGTGAAATGGAAAGCCACGAAATTGCAGACGATTGGCATCTAGCTCCGTATTCGTTCTAATTCGAGAGTTCAGCGTACGATTCTCCGGTCCTTCTTCTCGTTGCATTTTGTTTAATTTTAACAATGCTCGGCTGTCTTGATCTTCTTCCTTGCTGTCGTTTTTCGGTAGTCTCTTCCTGCTTCAGCAATCCTCTCTCGTTCTATCTGAGTCTGAGCATGTTGTTTTTTCAGCTTTCTGTCTCTACTCTGAGTTTGAGCATGTCCTATATCTTCCTCTTTCTTAGCAGTGTATGGACGCCATGCTTACATCTTTCTCAGCTCTTCTATACATCTCATACCCTCCTCGTCTTACTTTGTAGGCCTCCTCTCTTCTCTTGATTCGCAATCTTCGAGAGACTCTCTTGAGCCTTTTAGGTCCTTAATCACTTCTTTAGCACATCTGCGCACCAGGATTGGCCTAATCACCCTTCATTAATGTTCGACAAAATGGCGAAAACCCCTGAAGATCTAATGAGAGCATGCGTGAAGTATAACATTTCAGGCAAGTGCTCGATGAGTAATAAATGTCAACTCTAATGTTCTTCCGGACAGGCCACACCACAAAAACGGTTCGTGCATATTTTCGACACACTGAGGACACCGCGTGTGCTCTCATGCTCTCTCAATTCAAAATACGTTCATCTGTTGTACTAGGGTTAACTTAAATCAACTCCTTGTGATTAACTTGCTTGAGATACTTAATTCGACCAAGCTTCATGAAAATTATGCGCAATGGTTCGTGGGAAGCTGTGCAAGGTTGAGCAAATTAAGTCATCGATATAAGGCGCGAGTTTTACCTCGTAAATGAAATAAATTAGCGTAAGAGATGTCCCCATCACAAAGTTTGTAAGATCGATAGTACAAACAGCAAAAAGTCTCCCAGTCAAAATAAAATATTCTCTTGCATTCTAAGAATACTACTTGCAGTATGTCACATAATTATGATAATTTAACGAAAATCAAGTATCATTCTTACCCTCAGATAAGTTAGAAATTAAATCTAGCAAACCTAACATATTACATGCTAATAATTTTATCTTTCACCTCAATTTGTCTAAAATAAATTGCTTTTATATAAATCTCTCTCAATCCGTACATACGAACATTCTGCAATCCGAATTATGAAATAATTCTAACCTCTTAAATAATAATGAGCCGAAAACATTTACATATACTATGTTTTTTTCGATGCAAAAAATAAATATAATTTCTCGATTTATTCAATAATTTTGTGACTATTATATAGGCCTTCCCAGGCAAGATATACTTGCCACTACTTCTAATTAATTCTTTTTGCTCCATCTTTCAGAGCTTAATAAACTATATACGACACGTTGTGAATTGTTACACAATCTTTTTCGCAACAAAGAGAATTTCCTTTTCAAAATTGAGTACATCCGTAACTTTTATAGGGCATTCTCTGTCAAACACATTTTACGAGAAAACTATAATTATATACCAAAAATATCTAGGAGCCTACATTTTCACAGAGCAGTAATTTAGTACATTTTGTACGACAGGATAAATAAGCTTAAAGTTGCCGTATAATATCAGAAAGAAATAAACCTGTTTGCTAACACTTACACAAGCAAATATGTAATTTAGTCTTGCTACGATGGATTTTAGCGGCCAACTTTTATGATTTCCCACGAGAATAGTAACGTATGCAACTTACTACCCATCCGCGAAGAGTTCAGAAATATAAGACATATGTATAGAATGTATTTATGATATATGTAACCTCCCTTGAGGTTTTGTAATCAAATGACTATGTTATTCAATATAGGAAAACAATCTAATTCACACCCTACAAAATTCTTCGAGGCAAGTGGCGGGAGATCAGCAAATACTTTTCGTGATGAGAGATATGAATTTAAATTTATCACTTTCAGTTTTTGTCATCTTAGACAATACATGGTTGCTCCAACATCCTGTCTGTCTATAAACGAAGATAATATTCGTTTATATAGGGAGTCGTGTGCCTATCTGTTTATCCTACTTATACAAACTATCGAGCCATAAGCGATTGTTACATAAGACTATGACATTAGCCTCCGACTCAAAAACTGTAAAAAAAAATATCGATATATGTGCACTAAATATATGATCATATAAGTAATATGATAAGTATATATACATTCTTATATATATATATAAGATTAGTATTTATTCAAAAAATATCACCCGACTTATTCACAGAAAATATATTATTATGAATAGTATTGATATTATTTTTATTCATCTAATAATTATCTTTTATAATAATTAAATGATATATATACTTATATGAATAATCTGCTAAGAGGTATACTAATAAGCTTTAAATGTCACATAAGTAACATAATACAAGTACATATATTTTTAATTAAGTCTATTTTAAAAATATGAGGAATTTAGTGATTAAAAGCTATTTTATTAAATGTATTAATTTTGAATTATCTCATGTAGTGGATAATACAAGCTAGTAGATTTAGTACCTAAGCAGTTCTCAAGACAAAACGCTCCCCTAGGCCAACACTCCATTGAAGATGGGCCAATATGTATTGCTCATGGAGAGCAAGGATTTGGGCGCCTGAAATAAACTTAATCATTAATTATGAAATATAATACTCATTCACCCTTATATGCATCAGCTTACCAAAATTGCAAGTTACATCTTCCAAGGTTGAGCGTCATTCTGTCTCTGTTATGGACCTTTGAAAGGGTGTACAGATTAACTACAGCTAGGATAAATGTAGTACGGATCCTAGATTTCATTGTGCACACTATAACATATGTATTGATCCTAGGTATATTAAGTTTATTAATGGAGTCGAGTTAATATATATAGACAATCATGGGGAGTTTTACTCATATATTTCCAATGCATTATATTATTCATTTATTTTTTATTATTATATGCTCGAAAGTAGCAGTGATTCCTTTAGTATGCTAATTATTATTATCGTTGGCATCAGAGTCTAGTGGTAGGTTATATAACTCCAGAAGAGTGTCCAAATCCCTATTCGCCATAATCTAGACCACATTTATTAAATTTCATTTAATAATTCATTTATTGAAATCAAAGAGCTCAGAGTAGCTGACTCACCGTCTACTTATCACTTTGTAAAAGACAGTAGGGGCTAGATTATTAATATTAGTCTTCATTAAGCTTTATATACTTACTAATCTCTCTCTCAAACTAAGATAGTAGGTTGACGCGGAGCTCCCTAAAAAAATTATGAGTGAGGATAAGTAACTCCATAACAAAGGGCGAAATAAGCTCCTATAATTAATAACTTAGGAATGATCTATAACCTCACGTTATAAGTATAAAGTAAAAATAAATACGCAAATACCTGAACTATAGTAAAACTTAATACCTTAAGCTTTCTTTGATAGGCCTTAAGCAGCATTATGTATATAATGTAGGCATTCCAAGACATTATTGCTTGTTTCATTTATATTTGAGAGACTAAGAATTGATTTATGCTAATTCGCAGGTGAAGTAACGTTTATGACTGAGCGTCGAAGAAAAATAGGAAGTTGGGGCATGTGTATTTTGAGTAAGGAAGTTGATGTAATATAATTTAATAACATATTAATATTATAGTCTCATAAGGAATTGTTCGGAGTGGACGCCTACCGGACTTATTTCGATCAGTTCAGCAAGGACTAGGAATCGAAAAGAACGTAGAAGACGAGAGTTAACTACTACGACTAAATGAATGAGGAGCGGAATGAAACGAAGTCAGAAGAATGGAGAGTTGAGTTTATTTGTATATATATTTTGCATGAGCGTGGTAACAAAGGTCATTAAAGTACAGGGAAAGAGATTCGGTAATGTGGGAAAATGTACGCGCCTAAGTCCTGGAGCATATAGACCTAAGAATTGAGCAAGGAATACAAGCCTTTCATAAATATTTACGAGATAATGTTAGAAGAAGAGGAGGCTCCATCAACAAGAGTTGTATTGATTAATGGAGACGATCGAGAGAAAACTAAGGAGCAAGGAATGAAGAAGAAGGATGTAAAATCCAAGGACGTGAGCTTTAGAGAGCACGTGTAGAAGTCGATATATATATAATACCCGGTCAAGCTTTTAGTGAGATAATGTTCACTAGCGTCCATCAAAGCAAAACTATCCTTAATTCCTAAGTAGCAGAAATACCATAAATTACATGATTAGATATAGGTAAAGGTATTGATAATATTCACACTATAATTATATAGTGGACTACTCGGCGTCGAATCAGCTACATTACTGATGATCTGAAAGAAGGGAATTGAGATTTCTAAGATTATCTCACAACAAAAGTTTTTAAAGTGAAAGAGTTTTTCAAAGTTTTAGTATATAGTAATACCAATGTAAAAGCTATTACGGTGACGATTAAGTTTGAAGAATCAGAGCGCTATCTTCTTTTCGGAAATTGGTTGACCAAATATGCGCGCATTCACGCATAGAATTAACAAAGTATTTTAGTTAATTTGAGACATAGGAGTACGCAGTTGATCGATACCGGCGCCAGCTAAGGCAAATCCCTCTAATAAAACACAGGGAAAGTGAGAAATTGACCATTATCAGCATTAGCCTTCTCTAGAGTTCAATTAGTAATTTTAGATCTCATGCACACGAAACTTCATTGTAGTGATAATAACATGGATAATAAGAAGAGAAGAAGAAGTGGGGACGGAGTGTACATAGATAATCGGTCTACCGAGTAGAATTTAAGATTTAAAGTATGGCCCGAAGGAATAAATTAATGTTACTTTCTTCTGAGATGGAAGGAGTACGCTATACAGAACACATCATAAAAGTCGAATAATTAAGGAGGGGAAGCATGCAGATTTGTACAAAAGCGTGTTGGGAGATGTTATGTGTAGGGAGAAGAAAGCCAAATAACTTTTATTATCAGTAGTAGAGAATCAAGTAATGCTGCCCTATACCTATTCTTTTTTAGCGAAGTTAGGCTATATGTCATGTATCGAAGATAGTAATCCCTGCAAACTGATTCCAGAGCATAAATGAATAAATTAGTATAATGCTGTGATATGAGATCGAGAGTTTTTCCATGCTATACCCTGAATAAGCATAAATGTCTTACTCTTACTTTATGAATTGCAGACGAAAGAACAGACTCCATCTGAACATGGATTCTGATGGTGAAAAAATGATTTATTTTAGATGAAGATGGATAAAATGACAACCTGCATCATTATATATACCTACATCGGCGTTATCAGGAGCCTATTACCTACTTTTCAGCGGTGACCGAAAGTACACATCCATCCTATTATCAAATAGCAAGGATTCATATCAAACGAGTTAGATTAACATAAAACGACGCATGCCATCCAATTAACCCATTAAAGTGACAGAAATTGACGTATATTTTAGTGGCATGTTGTAATAGTTTGAATATTATCATCGTAATAGCATTGAGCTCACTCAGTAATTTGGTAAGCGAATATGGAATAAAGAAATGGTGGTCTTTATATAACGAGAGGAGTGGTGGGCGAAAGATAAGTCAGCGTAGGTTCAATAGAGATTGAGGTTAGGTATCGATCTGGGATATGGGTTAGTAGTGTATCCTTAATTTAACTGTTCCCAGATGCGTGCAGAATACTGTAAATGTTTCACTCGGCTCGCAGGTGTTAAACACAATCGGCACTTATGCAAGTCAGTGTGAATGGAGCCCAATAACTCTAGATGTGGTGTATACGTTAGAATATAATATCCTTAATTAGAGGATCATATAGGTACTGTATTTAGATGGAATTGAGAAAGCAGTAGATAGACAGAAAGAATCACTTATAAATTCTGTGTTCATTATACGTGGAGACAATGTTTATAATTAGGCTAGAATCTATCACCATTCCAGTAACTCGGATTTCAGGAGCGGCGGTGGTGATCGGAAAGAACATATCGCTAAGACAACTAAATAAATAATCAACCAAAGTGCAAAGTTATAATAACACTTACAAACTACGTAATATAGAGCACATTAAGTAGTTCAAAAATGACTCTGTAAACCATTAATAAAAATAATATAAATTTAAGCTACGTATTAAATAATGTAGTACACATGATGAAGGAACAAGCGCAACAATAGACCCAACTATCACCAGGCACGAGCAATACTATATATATATATTTATTATACTAGATATATTATATATATAACTATCATCATTAGCTGATATAATTATCATAATATTAATAATAATATATATTATTATATATTAATATATTATTAATACTATAATATATATATAGTATTATATATATATATATAATTATATATATATTATTAATAATATTATATTAATATATATATATATATAAATGTATATATATTGAACTATATATGATGTTTATGTTAGATCTTGATTATCGACAGATAATTTTTATATTTTATTAAATTTTATAATTTATATTTTTAACATATACATTTTTAACGAAGAAAAATACTATTATAGTATATAGTATATATAATTAAAATTTAAGTGCTAAATAAATGCATGGCACGGTAAAAAAAAAGTTCGAAATAAACATTATTTTCTTCAAGGTTTACATAGTTGAGAATATATTATTAGTACTTCAAATCAATGTTATAATTTGGACCAACTTGTGTGTGTGTGTGCAGTGTACCTTTCCCGTCAAAGACGCATTTTAAGTAAAAAATTTAAATTATAAAATTATTTTAGTAATGTTAGAGAAAGTTAGGAAAAAATTATTTATTTATTCTAAGTCATATGATATATATATATATCTATATTTAATAGTTATTATTCGTCGGAATTTTTTTTTTTTGTGAATAAATGATATTAATATTTGTATTTATTTTAAATTTGGCTCTGGATTACTTATATATGCTCGAAAATACGTATTATGTACATGAATTTATTTTTTTTTATTTTTTTATTATTATATTATTTAATAGGAGATAACAGTAAAATCGCCCGACAAATATAGTTCTACTATTATCTGAACTACGTTAGTATCGAAGAATAAACCCTCTGACGTGGCGCTGACTAAAATAGGGTATAGATATATATTAGTGTAAATATAATATATATGTATAATATGTATAGTCATAATATAATATAATAATATTATACTATATATAGTATATATATATATTATAACGTATCATACTAGTATATATATATACATACTATGGTAAATATTATATAACATATATATACTATTAGTATATGATTATATATATATTATAGTCTATATATATATCATATATATATATATATAATGTATACTATATATATACAGTATAGATAAATATATATAGTGAATATAATATATATATATACATTATATATATATATATATATATAATAATATATAGTAATATATATATATATATATTTAATATATATATGATATAATATATATATTATATTAACAGTTATATACTAATATATATATATATATATATAGTATATATATATATACTATATTAATCTATATATACTACTATATAACTAGTATATATAAGTAATTATTATTATAATATATATAGAATTATATTATTATATATATAACTATATATACTATATGACATATATATATAAAATATACTATATATAATGATATATATAATATATATATATGAATATATATATATATAGTATAGTATAATATATATATATACTGTAACATATAGTATATATATATATATATAGTAGTATAATATATATAGTATATAAAAATACTATTATAACTATATATATACGTATAGTGTATATATTATATAATATCATGCTAATATATATATATATATAGTACTTAGTATATATACGTCTATACTATATATTTATAGATCTATTGAGTATGAGTATGAAATAGTACGTGACTATGCTGTATATAGTGTAATACTATAGTATAGTGATATAATAGTAGTTAATATATATGTAATATACTGTATATAATATATATATATATATATATATATAGTATATAATAATATGTAGTATATATATAAATATTATAATATATATAATAGTATATAATACTATATATATAAATAGTGATAATATTATATATAGTATATAAGTATATATATCTATATATATATAGTAGTCATATAATATTATATAAGTATATAGATTATATATACATATATATATATATATATGATTCAAAACAATCGTTATTTCAACGAAATTATTAATATACCGTCAATATATATATAATATATAATATATATAGATATATTATATATATATTATATATATATATATATATTATCAGATATTATTAAGTAAATACTATAGTGAACCATTCATTCTCTTACAGTGTCGCTAATATATATATATTATATCATATAATATATATAATACTATTGGCAAAAGTCCAAAAGCAAAAAGTTTTCTACCAGTAACTAAAATTAATAAATGATAGTGATACCACCACTACATAATAATAATAATAATAATAATAATAATAATAATAATAATAATAATAATAATAATACGATCATAATAATATAACTAATAATAATATATATGTAATCATAATAATAATATAAAATATAATATTAATTCATAATATAATAACAAATAATAAAATAATAATAATAAATAATATACATAATAATAATAAATTGCAAAAAAAACAGTACGTAATAACAAGAATAAGCAATTGCCAGAAGCGCAATATTTTTTATTTCCTTTTTTTTTATTCTTTTCCATTCACAGGTGGGCATCAAAATATTCTGCTCTTTGAATACTTTTTTTTATTTATAGTTTTGAATCAGATATGGGTAATGAAGCATAAGAGGTATTTGAATGACTAATGATTTTATTTCATTTTATATGTAATGAGCTACACTGGTATTATACGTATATAAATACTATATATAATATATATATATATAATATATATAGTATATATATAGTAGATATATATATAGTATATAAGTATATATATCGAGGTTAGCTAGTATCATATAATTATGGTATATATATATATATATATATAATCATAATATATAGCCTAATTATATATATATATATTATATATTATTATATGTACTTTAGTATATAGTATAAATCGGTGTAAATATATATATATATATAATATATATATATATATAGTATATATCAGAGTTAGATATATATAGTAATATATATTAATATATACATGCCTATAATATATATATAATATGATACTATATATATACATATATATATATATTAATAGGGTATATATATACAGTATATTAGGGGTATATAATGTATATATATATAGTCACTATATATATATCATATTTATTATATAACGGTATCTATGAGTTCCCTAGGCCTATATATAATATACGTAAGGATACTAGAGGTATACATAGGGCGTAGATGATATATATTTCTAGTCATTCTTACCAGGTACGGTGTACGTACTCTATAGTATAATATATATATATACATATATTATATATATATTATATTATATATATACGCTAAAAATGGCGATATTATTTATATTTTAAATAGTTATTATATATATAAATATATATTAGTGGGATATATATATACGCTTTATACTTAGGGTAGAGGATTCTCTATATACCTGTAGTACCAGAATCATAATATAATGCCAAGATAGGGTATAGGATAGTGCGGGTGGTGGTATATATAAAGGCGGATTTTAACAATGGTTGTCTAGTATGGTTGTGTGTGTCGTGATTGAGTATAGTGTGTGTGCGCGCGCACTCTCTACATCTCTCTCTCTCATCGGGTCGTCTCATCTCTATCAGTTATATACACAGTAAGTAGTATATAGTATCTATATATATATATAGTATATATATACTTATATATGATATATATATATATATAGCCTGGTACTACATATATATAATATCGATTATGAACGGTAGTTTATATGTACGTAGGGGATAATGAGTAGAGGAAAGGCATTCCCTTTATCGCCGCGAAACCAGTTTGTGAAAGGCTGAGCAGAGTTGCTTTGCAAATTGTTGCGCCATTGTTAACGGGGCTTCCATAGACCGAAACGCCCGCAGATGAGAGCAGAGAGAGAGGAGAAGCAGGCAGAGATTGAGTAGAGAAGAAGAGGAGAATGCGAGAGAGACAAGTAGAGGAGAGAGAGGAGAGGGAGATGAGAGAGAGGAAAGAGAGGAGAGAGAAAAATCTTATCTATATATATATATAGATTCTATATATTAATAAGATTTTTTTATCAATATATACTAGTATATTATGAAGTAATAAACATTATAATATATAAATATTCTTTATTTGTAAGGTGATACGGGCGATTAGAGTAATTTATAATGCATACATGGTACGATACGACTTACATATCTTTCTAGATTTCCTTGGCACAACCTAATCTTTGGAAGCGATGATTTTTTCTGAAATAAGTATAGTATACTATATATTATATATATAGAGCTATTTTAGAAGAGAGAAGAGAGGAGAGAGAGAGATTCGAAAAAAGAGTGTAGTATCACAATGATGAAAATGAGTAAATTAAATAATAATGCTAATAATAGAATAAATAATAATTAGATACATAATAAAAAATATAAAATAAATAAAATATATATAATAATAATAAAATAGTAAAGGGGAAACTAATTAAAAAGTACGAACGGGAAGCACGAATGAATACAAAATATGAAAAAAGAAAAAGGAAGAAAAAATAGTGAAATTTATTATTATTAATTATTGTTAATTAATATTAATTTATAATAATTAATTATAAATTTATTATTATTTTATTCAGTATTAAAAAGAAAATTATTATAATTTCATAATGGAGCTTAAGTTCAAGTGTAAAATATTAAGATTACGCAGAGTGATAAACCTAAACATCAAATAAAGATCGGTTGATTTAAAAAACACCTTCGTAAGAAAGCGTTAAACCATTGACCCAAAAGAAAGTTGGTAAAGCAAAACCAATCTTCAGTGTTTTATTCACCTCCGGCATTATAAATAACCACTCATACATCATCATACATACTCATGCATATAGCATATATATATATATATATATATATTAACGGAAGTGATCTGAATTACAAATTAACAAAACCAAATTACCAAAGATGTAAACCAAAATAATCCCAATTCAAGACTAGTTTCCTTTCAAAATATAGTGTACAAATAATTTAAAGTAAAACAGAGCATTCACGATTCCACAAACATTTATAGCACAAACAGAACAGCTGAGTAGTAAATTGTCCTAAAACATAAGAATAAAAGATACGAAAAGGCGATAATTAATACATACCTCGATGAAGGTAGAGCAGGTAAGTACCGCTGCCTGGATGGGCTGGTGGTACCGCGGTGAGGGTGAGGGCGAGGATGAGGTTCTATCGCACCGAGGACCTGATGAGTCTTCCTACGGAATTCATTATTGAAACTTTCTGCCTCAGCTGTAAAGTTAACATTAATCTAATGAGTTTTCATAAAGTATTTAAAATTGCAAAATTTTTAATTCTGCAATTACGTTTATATCTATAGACACAAAAAAACCTGTTCGATAAAACCAAAAACATGTTGCCCTTCTTCCTTAGGAAGATTTTTTATGTGCACCAAAATGTTGTGCTTTTTCTTTAAGTATTTTAAGGAATCGATGTTACTAATTTTGGGGAAGCTTTAAAAGCCTAAGGATATACTACACAAGATTTAAACTGATTTCCTAGTACCATGTAAAATTTCAGGAAAGTTGGTCCATTTAAAAAAAAAATAAAAAAATAAAAAATAAAAATAAAAGTCTTTGCTCATAATTGATTCACAGAACTCACTGTCAATAATTTCAATACATTTTAGTGAAATAATAATTTGGTTCAATTGATTAGTATTTGGAGAACTTACTTTCATCGAGATTAACGAACTCCTCCTTCTCCTCAACGGCTCCATCCCCTGCCATTTTCCTTTTTCAATTACATGACTACGATCTTCAATGCTTGACGACCAATGGCCATTTTCTTCATCCAGTTTCTGCTGTCTGCCTCTGTGCTTGCGAGTCTCCGCACGCCCCAGGAACACTCTTGAGGAGATGCTGAGAGGCCTGGTACACCTATCAATACAACAAAATAATATATATATATATATATATATATATATATACTACTTATATATATATATATATATATATATATATAATATATATGCTTGCATATGCATTTGTATGTATATAAAAATTTCAATAAAAAATGTAGCCAGCCAGTAACCAGCCTTGCTAACAACTCATGCCAACCATATGTATATATATATATAACCAACAGCAATATATATAATATATAATATAATATATATATAATAACCATATAATAATATATATATATATACCTATAACTTATATAATAACCAATAATATGGCATATATATACCTATATATATATATATGTAATAATAATAATAATAATATACCATACTTTATGCATATATAGCTATATGTATCATCAGCAACATATATATATATATATACTATATACTATGCTATTTGCTCTCCTCCGCCATATAGTACTATACTTAACAATATATTCATATATATATATATATATATATATATATATAACCTTATATATAGCTTATATATATATATATATCTAATATATATATATAACATATATATAACATATATATACGCCCGCATATATATATAGTATATATAACAACGTACTGCTGCTGCTGCTGTATAACACCGCTCTGCCATACCACTCTTCTGCTCTGCATATAATATATATGTATATAGCAGCCACTTATCACTCCATATATATGTATATAACTCTTTAAAGGAAATATGGTATGCTTTAACATCTTAACTTTTATATTAATTTAAATAAAAATATTCCTTCAATTAATGTATAAAATTGTACGATAATAATAATAATAATAATAATAATAATAATAATAATAATAATAATAATAATAATAATAATAATAATAATAATAATAATAATAATAATGATGTCACATTGACAATTATCCCATTTATTACTTGCAAACCAAAGCAATTTTCCAATTTCAATCCCATTCATTCTACTGAACACCAAACATTAACACTTTTCTTTCCATCTAATTAATGGTGGCAAGATTTTATTTAAAATTACTCACTGCAAAAGTGATTCATGTTCTGAGAAACTACTTTATAACTGGACAAAAAAATGCTTTCTATCAAGGGTTTGAGACACTTCATGTTCAAATATAAGGAAACTAAAACACTATTCAACTTGAACATATTTTTAAACCAAAGTTTTTAACATGACACACCAGGTCATCTTTCGTTAAACAAACATATAGATTATTCTAAAAATGTAACAACAATGCAAATACCAAGAATTAGTAAGTAGAGTTGATGGAAATAACTTAGCAATTATTAATTATTATAACAAACTAAAATGAATTTCAGTCCGCTGGGTTTCAAAAAACAGTAATTCTGTCTGAGGACTTGCAAGATCAGTTTTACGTTTTGCCCAGCAGTCTTGGCACGAAAAGTACAAACTTGCAGGAGCATCTTCCAAATATAAAAGTATAAGAAAAACTTCCAAAATCAGCTTTTAGTCAAATTAATACGGTAAATAATAGAAACATTTAATAAAAAAAGACTTATAAACATTTAAGCATTTATGTCAGTCTTGGAAGTGACTTTGTTTCTGATCCAAGTACACAAAAGAAATGTGTAATCAAAATCATGAATTACAAGTAACAGATATAATCAATCAGCACATAAAAGAAGTCATTTCATATTACCTTTCCTAGTAAAAATACAAAGTCCATCATAGAAACATCATTTTACATTCGCTTATAGAATAGTTATTTAACATCACATAGAGAAGATTAAAATGCGGCAACCTATGGCTGGCTACTTAAAAATATAAATTCAAAGATTCTCAGTGTGAGAACATAAAGCAGGAACGGAAAGGTTGAGAGCACTCAAATAGCCACATAATCATTGATGCGTCCCAATTAGTAATCACTGCAACAGTATTGCTCACTTCATCCCTTTTAAAACTCCACACCCCAAACTGTGACGATCTCAGAACTCCTCTCGCCAATTGCAACTCGCGGCATCGTTTTCGCATCATTATCAGGGCCTGTTCCGATTACTCATATGAGAAGTTTTTAAACGTGCTACATAACTATTTGAAGAAAAATAAACTTAAAGCTTAAAGAGGCACAAATAACTTTGCAAAAAAAAAAGTATGTTGGTAAATCAGAAATAAGTAAATTTTGCGAGAGCTAGATGGAGTTACTAATTTGAAATGATCCAAAGAATATATGAGGGATGGTGGGTGATTAATTTTGGAAGTTTAGTAACTCTAAAGCGTTTATGGGAGGCGCAAATTCCAGATGATTTGAAGGAGGCAGTAATAGTACCCTGTAAGGGTAAAGGTAGATATGAGTTGGCCAGAAACTATTGGGGGATTATTATATGTAAATTTGTTTGCAGGAAGATATAAGCTGGTAATTTGTTGAAAAGTGCGTCAGTGACCAGGGCTGATTGTTTGAAGAACATGGTGGGGCACAAGAAAGGCAGAAGGAAATGTGTGGATGAATTTACATTGAGAGCAATCAATTTTGTAAATGCAAGCATGTTGAGCATTATCTGTGTTTCTTTTTGAGCGTATGACAAGATTAATCGAAAAGTTCTGTTGGCCAGGTGTTACTGACATTTGAGGTGTTGGTGGTAGGCTTCTGAATGAATCAAATGTAGTGTTATATCAATCAGTGAAGCACGTGTGTAGGGCTTAAATTGACTGGGTGAATAGTTTATGTGTGTGATGTGGAGTGAGGCAGGGATGTGTTACGTTTCCTTGGTCCCACGTAGCACAAAGGGTGCTGTGTCTGCGCATGGAAGTTTGTGTGGATGACCCGGCGGCTCCAGGCTGGTTAACGCGGTGCTTCGCTTCTTTCCAGCCACTTCTGTTCTGTGAGATTTATAACCTTCATCTTCTGTGTTTCTGCTGAATTAATCTCCCGCACTTGAAAAGCCTGCGTCTGTGCTCATCTGTTGGTGTGTATTCGAGGCGTGGCACCCCTCCTTAGTTTTAAGAAATACAGCCATTCAAAAATGCCCAAAAAAAAAAAAAAAAAAAAAAAAAATATGGATGAGGGTGATGAAAGAAAAGGGTAAAGGGTAGGGGTGATGGGGGGGGGTGTTAGACGGTGAGAATGGAAAGACTGTCCTGCTTATTGTACGCTGATGATTTTTGTGTGACGAATCTGAAGAAAGTTTGAACGAGGGTTTGGCATGTGCTGTGCAAAGGAGAGGTTTAGGAAATGTAAACGTACATATGGGTATGGTGATAGTGGTGTGTGATCAGTCCCCAGTGTGAAAGTGCAGTGTAGTACAAAAGTTGTGAATGGTAGAAAGGTGAATAGCGCAATTAAATCCTTGGTGAATGTAAAGGGACTAAGTCTTGAGTGCACTAGAGTTCTGCATGAGTTGTTTGTTAATGTATAGTAATGAAACTGGAAATGAGTGGAATAAGATCAGTACTTAGATTTAAGGTGTAGTCTATTCAGATGGATTGTCATGGGGAGTAGTGTTAGAATTGAAGAAATGCTTAAATGAGGAATGAACGTGTTACGAAGGGAGTTGTGTGTGGTGAGAAGAAGAAAGGATTAAATGAGAGAATAAAAGAGAGTATATCAAGATGGTTTGATCATATGGAAAAGATGGGTGATGATAGTTCATTGGTTAAGTGGATGTATAGTGGTGAACATGCTGGGAATCGACCGGCTGGGAGACCGAAGAAAAAGTGGATTGAGCCAGTAAAAGAATGTCTGAAGAGGAAATGAATGCGAGTTTAGCAGAAGCAGAAGAAAGGTGCATAAAAGGGGTGATGGCGGGGTTTTGTGAGGGGTATCGTTGTCTGGAGCCTGGCACAAGGCTGAAGAACTTTACATTGACTGAGATGTCAAAGTGGGTCAAATACAATCTTATGTGAAAATATATTTAGATAGAGAAAAAAAAAGCTTGCAGTGGGAAGGTTAGCGAGAAGAAGAAGGCTGAAATGAGCAGGGAGGAGGAGAGGGAGAGAACACAACGGAAGCATAACAAACGAAGACACACTAAAAGCAGCATTTGGATTATTATAAACTTTGAATTTGGGGGGAAGGGGAGGATTATATATATATATATATATATATATATATATATATATATATATATATATATATATATATATATATATATAATATAAAAATATGTATATATATATATATATATACCACTTATATATATATATATATATATATATAGATATATATATGCCTGGTTCATATTTATAAATATATCATATATATATATATATATATATATACTGCTAACTGCTATATATGGTGTTGGTGGTAGGCTTTGAATGGAATCAAAAGTATGTATGACGATAGTGAAGCGTGTGTAAGAATAAATGGAGTTGAAAGTGAATGGTTTAATATTAATAGCGAAGTGAGGCAGGGATGTGTAATGTCTCCTTGGAGATATGAAAGAATTAGATTTAGGGGGTGGCAGGGGAAAGTGTTAGAATGATGGAGAATGGAAGAGAGTAGAGGGTGCTCTGCTTATTTAAGAGGATGATTTGGTTTTGTGTGACAAATCTGAAGAATGTGAGAGGATTGGTAGAGAGGTTGGGCAGGATGTGTAAAAGAAGGGGATTTGAAAGTAAATGTAGATTTGAGTAAGGTTATGGTAGTGAGTGAGGAGAGTCCGAGGTGTGAAGTCATGTTAGATGGTGAGCAATTGGAACAAGTGTCTGAGTTTAAATATTTACAATATATGTTGGATGAAAAGGAAACGGATGATGCAAAGTGTAGTAGGAAAGTTGTGAATGGTAGGAAGGTGGCTGGTGCAATTAAATCCTTGGCGGATGTAAAAGGGACTACTAAGTCTTGGAGTGCAATAGGATTTTGCATGAGAGTATGTTGTTAGTTGTTACCTGTGTTAATGTATAGTAGTGAAACTATGGTATGGAATAAGAGATATAGATCTAAGGTACAATGTGTTCAGATGGACAATCTTACGGGCGTGTTAGATGTGAGAGGAATTGATAAAATGAGGACTGAACGAATTAGGAAGTTGTGTGATGTGAAGAAAGGGGTAAATGAGAGAAAAAACGAGAGTACATTGAGATGGTTTGGTCATATGGAAAGGATGTATGATAGTTGGTTGGTTAAGCAGATGTATAGTGGAGTGTGTGCTGGGAATCGACCGGCTGGGAGACCGAAGAA
>JABUQX010128244.1:40000-47852 GCA_015478945.1 Trachelipus rathkii
GAGTGGCTGGAGGCGCATGGCTCATGGCTGTATATATATATATATATATATTAATATTATTATTATTATTAGCAGTAAAAGTATATATATATATATATATATATATATATATATATATATATATATATATATATATATATATATTATTATAAAACTTATCGGAGACTGGTACTTTATGCACCGTTTAATGAAAGGGAAACTTCATATTATGATATATATTAATATATATATTATATTATATATACATATATATATATGCATATATATATATATTAGTTATATATATATATATATATATATATATATATTATAATGGTTAGGTTGGGTTGGGTTAAGTTCTAAGTTAGGTTCAATATGTTAGCATTTAGTTACCTAACCGAACTTTACCTAAAGTAACAAATTTTTCAAAATTTACCTGAAACCATGTTCCTTCTTTCGTATTCGTATGTACATAAAATTTCAAAATTATATATAATATATCTTTCTATCGTATCTTCGTATAGGTACGTAATATATATATATATATATATATATATATATATATATATATATATATATATATATATATATATATATATATATATATATATATATATATATATATATATATAAATATATATACAGCCACGAGCCATGCGCCTTCAGCCACTCGGCACGAATCAGCCATGAGTGCGGCGTAAGCCAGTCAAGCCAGTCCAGCCAATTTAGTATAGGCCACAAAGTAAAATTTTGCCTATATATATATATATAAGAAAGAAAGATATAGTATATATATAGTTAAGAGATATATGAGTAGATATATATATATATATATATATATATATATATATATATATATATATATATATATATATATATATATGAAAAAGTTTTTTGGGGGATAGATTTTTTTTTAATTGTTTCATAATTTTTTTAATTATTTCAGTTTTTATATCAGATTTAGAATAACTGGGCCAGATCTGTCTTTTTGCATAGGCCTATATGATTTAACATGCATGGTCCGGATCAAAATGATTTATTCCGATTATTTTTTTTTGAGATTCAGAAATGAGAATAACTTTTTTTTATTTTTACTGAACCGATTTTAAATTTTACTCTGTAGATTTGGAAATGGTTGGACGAGTTTTTCCTTATGGGATTTGTTACATCAAACTCCGACCAGAAATAGTTTTAAAAAACATCCAAAAATTGAAATATATAAAGGTTAATATATATATATATATATATATATATATATATATATATATATATATATATATATATATATATATATATATATATATATATATATATATATATATATATATATATATATATATATATATATATATATATATATATATATATATATATATATATATATATGGTATGTAGGTATAATTTTTTTAACTATAGAACTCTTATTATTTTATTACTTTATATATAAAAAATACTGATGTTCTTGTATTACGTCATCGCAATGTTACAACCTGCGTGATTTTGGGGCAAGTAGGAGGGGAAGTTTGGTCTCTCACCTTGAAAACGTGTTATCGAAAATATCGTCGAAGTCATCTCCACCCAAAAAACTCTGCCGAAAGGAGGTGGGTCGCTTGTAGGATCTATCACCGAAAGACGATGACATAAAGTTTGTGGAATTTTCTCGCTGGAGGTCTTCAACGTTTAATTTTACACTTAAAGGGGGCTTAACGATTCAGGTAATGCCCTACACATCTTTTCCAAATATACTGCTTCGAAACGTTGACTAGGGTGTTAGCAGTTTTCTGCATGATGGTTTCAAGATTCTGGTTTTAAACTCTCACTTAAAAATGTAGATTTGTCTTCCTAGACAACGGACAGATTTATATATAAAAGAATGGAAACACTGAAACACTTACTTCATAGATCGAAAAGAAAAAAAATAATGTTGGAACCGGAATTATTTTAAGTGTCTTCAAAAATTTCGGGGGGGGGGCCATGGCCGCCCTGGGCCCCCTAGATTACGGCCAGCCTGTAAAATATTAATATATACTATCATGATATATATGACGGTCATATATATCAGTATTATATATATAGCTATATATAGTACTCCATTATAATACTACTATTGTATATATAGTCTATTATATACGTTATTATAATATATTTGTATATATTTGTATAATTAAAAATATCTCCAATAATATTAATGTTGTATATATGACGTAGTAATATATATATAATATATTAATATATATTTATATTATAGTCACTATAATATATATATTAAGATATATAATATATTACTATATAATATATATATAATAATAGGGATATAGTTATAATACACACAAAGAGAGTCGTCAAAGATATTGGCCACACTTCAAAAACTATAGCTAGTTGTATAATAGTAAATATAATATAATATAAGTCGTATGCTACAGCGCATCCCTGAAAAGTTCAAGGGGTCTGAAATGAGTTAATTATAATTACCGAAAATAAATTATAATTTTATTAACATCAGGAGACATATTTGTAACGTAAGAGGCCCTGGGCAGAAATTAAAAAAAATAAAAAAATAATGCTTTTTTAAAAATTAAAATTGTGTTTAATAAAAGTTGTGAAGGGAATCAATATTACTCGAAGTTGTTTTGACAATTTGGATTAGCAGCAGATGCCGCTATGTCCTGCCCGTCGACTACAGGAGGATCGCAAAGGTGCAAAAGTGTTGTTTTTTGTTTTAAAACGGACGAATACTCACGGGTAAACAAGAACGATGGATAGGAGTCGGGGTTTCTCGCCTACCGGGGACGACGAAGTCCCCCTCTGTCCCTCCGTCCGGTCGAACCCCCTAAAAAGGATATGAAAGAAAAATCATACTTTTTCTCCAAGCGTAAAAAAAGTGGTATTGGGCAACATTTTTTTTTTTTTTTTTTTTGGGCTCTCGAGACTAATGCGAGGTTTTCAAGGTCACACTCAGAGCGCGTGTACACTAATTTCAGCGTCTAAGATATTACTAAATATTTACCAAGTGTTTAATTAAATAATTAGAATAAACAAATTTTTTTTTTAAGTTTTCTTCGATGAAATTACTTCCTGAATCAAAAATGTTATCTTATTTTCTCCTCGTAGGAATGTTAAGTTTTTTCTAGTTACGGATGCCTGAACTCTCGGATGCTGGCCTATATATATTATATATTATATATAGTCATTATAGTAATATAGTATATATATATATCATATACGAACCTATGAATAGAACGTAATGAATAAAGTCTGCATTGTGCGGTAGAAAATCAGTTAATCTAAATAGCTTGGATAAGGACACGGGAATGGAATGATCTCCCGGATGAGGGACCCTCATTCACGGGGAGTCACCTCTGTGTACCGTAACGCACAATACTGTACCATCGTTGGGTGGCTCAAAGGTAAAGAGGTATGAGAAAACACTGAGAGCACTTACGTCATCTCATACGATAGAAAATGTAAAAAAAAAGGAAGTAGCAGCCTACCAGTTGGGCACGAGCACGCAGTGAACGACTGTTGTTAGAATCAAAACACAGAGCTACACGGACCACACGACACTATTATAAGCCATATTTCTTCCTATTTCTTTAGCAAGGTTCACTATCCCTCCCTCCACGAGGATACTTCTGATACACATTGAATTTTTTCCACTATACACATAACAGAAAATATGCATGGACCTTTCTCTTTGAGGCACAACACATTCTTAGTTGTTGCAAAGATCTACGACTACTCTTATTCATAGTCACTATTACCCATTTTTAACCAGGATAAGTCTCACCAGCACTCCACAATAGCACCTAGCATTACTGCATTACACATCCGTCTTCGTATCTAGTTAGCATTCTTCATACTCATTGAGCTGTATTCATTTATATTTTTCATTATCTTTAAGTAACTCCGCTAGTTTTCAATGGTGCAGATTGGAATTCGGCTCAGCAGCCCCGGCGGAGGGGCACAGGAGGGGGGCCGCAGTTCCGCCCGGGTCGGTCCCTCCGGTTAGGCCGGGGGCACCCGACAGTTTTTGGTCCATCCTTTATGCGTTACCTTGGGCTAATCTTTTAAAGTTTAGAATCGCCAATCTTGGCAAAACTTCTGAAACGTTCCCTCGTAGCGCAAGAGCTCCTTCGTTCTATCTCATAAAAAATGAATCACACACTTAAATCATACAGCAAATTTTCAAAACATTTATACTACAAAATTTCTAAATTTCTTCAAACCATTTCTTAATAAAAATCTCCTAGGAGAGATGTGAGGATCAATGGTTTCGCTATTCATATATAATATTTTTTCACTGGGGTAGGGATGTTCTCGTCATTGAATTTTTGTTTGTTGCTGTTTCTCGTGTTTGTCGTTCTCTGGAGGTGTCCTGTTTATTGACCTAAGATAGAGTAATTATAGTGCGTCCCTCTAACATCGATCTTAAAATCACTCTTTCAAGCGAAAAAAGCTTAATTGATATAGTATGACTAAATTTTAGTTATGATAACATATTCCTATAGAGAAGCTCTTTTAACTATGGCGTTTTTACATTTTCTCTCTAACGCAACTTTTCGCGCGTATTTTATGATTGTGCTTGCTTCGCTTTGAAGAGAGAGACTCACTCTCCCTCCCCTCCACCTTCAATACAAAGCTTCACTCATTACGACCCCAAGACGTTTCATCTTCCTGGGAATACTTATTTATTTATTCGCAATAATTTTGAAGGGTAAAATTAAATTCATTTTTATTCGGATGGAATATATAAATTACCACTTCTTCAGTACCGTTCGTTTACCCACTTAGATTTTTTTTCTAACTTAGGTTTATTCGGGAACGTTACTTTGAGCTATAGTTTATATGATTTAATTTTATTTTTTAATATAAGTAATAAAAATTATAAACTAACTTAATATCTACCAAATATATATTATATATATATATATATCATTTATAATATAATACTATGTATATACTATAATATAATACTATATACTTACTCATATACTAGTATATACTATATATATTATAATCATATATATATTATAGTACGATATATATATATAATATATATATACTGAATATATATATATATATATAGGTGAAACTAAAGAAATGACCATACTTCTTACTACGCCGCCATAATTTTCTATCTAAATACCTAATGTATTTTAAGCAATAAGGTACAAGTAGATAAACTAAATAACTTATATATGTGTAATTATCCAGCGAATAATGAAATATTTATGCTTATGGCAATTAAATTAATTTTTTTTTTTTATTATTCTACCGAAAACTCCGGTAGGTCATACATAGAAAACCTTAATAACATATTAATATGGAACTCTGGAGTGATGGAATTTCATCTGACTTATTGTAATGATACAAAAAAGGTTATTATTTTTTTTATTTTTTTCATTTAAACTAAAAGAATACCCCCCGGTAAACCGAAAAAGAATGCAAAGAGTCGGGGTTGGTCTTCATCGATTCGCTCAGTGGGGGACTTCGTCCTTAATGATCCCACCTGTCGCTTGGAGCCCCCTAAAAATTAATGATCCATTTATTAAAACGCTCATGATTTTATCCCAATTATAATTATCTGTAAATAAAATACCTTATTTTCTTACAAACTCACATACGCTGATTTCATATGTTATTAGTTTTCTTGTACCAATCTTTTTTCCATATATGGTTATTAGATTTTCTTGTAACCGTATCTTAGTTTTGAAAGGCATATAAAAAAAATCAATTTCATTATTGTCCCTTTTCATTCTTCATATATCTTATGACTGGTCTTATGATTTTCCGATGATTATATTATGTGTATGATATTATCGGTTTTATCTTTGCATATTCACTTAATTATCTTCTACTATCTCGAGTTTTTAGAGATAATCATGCCGGGGATATAGCTGTTCTATTTTAAGTTTTAGGCACAATATATATATATATACTATTTGATACATTTATTAATTATTATGTATATTTATATTATTATTGATTATATATTTTTGTTATAATTTATTATAAATATTTTTATTTATTACATATATAATTTTATATTATGAATTCATTTTATATTATAATATATTTTATTAGATTTTTTTTTAGCATATTTATTGTATTAATTTATTTAAGTAATTACTAGAATCGTGATTACCTGATATGTAATATTTTATATTTCATTATTGTTATTTAATTATGATTATTTTATTTTATTATCTTAATTATATTATTAATCTTATTGATAATTATCAGCATACTTAGGTACTCTAACTGCATCTTTACACCTCCCACCATTGACTCTTCCAACCTATATACCACTATGCACAGACAGTCTACCCTATTAGTATCATTCATGAACATTCTTATCCTCAAACATTTTTATCTTTTATAAATTCGGAATTCAATACTCAATGTTGTACCTTTAAGAAATCATGGATTTTTAGCTTTTCTTTGTTCTTTATTAATAATTATTAACGCACATTTCAAAGATATTTTATAAATTATTATTAATTTCAATGATCAATTGCACATCATCTTAGGTCGGGGGGATTCCAAATTGATTACCTATTTGTTGTGCCATGCGGTTTACGGTTAATAAATTATAAAAAAAAGAAAAAGAATAAAACAAAAAAATTAATGTCATCTGATACAATTGATACTTTTCAAGATATCTGGCGATTTCACTATATATTATAAGGGCGCTTACTCAACTCAGGAAAATTTCGGTGAAACGCGAGAACTGTCCAGTCACATTCAACAACTTTATATATTTATTATTATTATATTTCAATTATTCATTATTATTATTTATATTATTATTTATCTATTTATATGAATTGTATTATTATTTTATTATTATTTATGATATATATATATTATATAATACGTATATATATATAATATACTAATATATAATATATATATATACTAATAGGTATAATGATAATATTCACGTTAATACAGTATATATCACGTATAACTTATTATATCATTTGTATCCAAATGTTGCAGATGCGATTTCTGATACTGATATATAGTATATAGTATAACATAATAAGAAATTTATTTATAATACTTAGTATATACTCCAGGAGGCTTACTAGAAGGCCGGGATAACAGGCATATAATGAGGGTGGGACTCACTCACTAAGAGAGTATTATGAGAGTAGGGAGTATATATACTTATATACGTTATACTTATTTAAGGTGCCGTGAATGAGTAGAATCGAGCTCAAGTCAGCCAGAGCGACCCAGAGTTGAGCGACTCCGGGAAAGTGACTCGTTCAAATGGGAAGGTCCTGATCAGAAAGTAACCTTTGCACCATGATATATACTATATAGGGTATTAATCATATATCACTATATCTATAGTATACATTATATATATATATATATTAATATCTATATACTATATATATTATAGTATATATATATATAAGCTATATATATCAGGGGTGGGGAGTGCGGGAGTCGAAGCGTTTTCACGGGGTACAGGAGTCGGAGGTCGGGAGTCGATTTCCCAAAAAGATCTGGGAGGTCGGAGTTCCGGAGTTGAATTTAAAAGACCACGGACTGCCCTATCGACCCCCAAAAACCAATTTTTTGTATAAAAACCTTTTCACAACAAAATTTGGAAAAAAACATTGATTGAATTTTTATTATTAAAGAGATATTTACATTATTTTCTTTGATTTTAACATTGTGTTTGTAGCCAATTTAACATTGTTTTATTTTTTATTTTTTCCTTATATTAACACAGAAAAAAAAAAAACTTTTGAGTTTTGATATTTGTACATTTTTTATGGTACAGTTCTTTTTCTCCTCACGGAGTCCGAATACGTTATATATTTTTTCTTGAGACAATTTCTCTTGGTGTATCTTA
>JABUQX010128245.1:0-12500 GCA_015478945.1 Trachelipus rathkii
AGGTAATTCCTTTTCTTGAGTGTATGATTCCTTTGTTGTGTTTCGAATGAGATTGTTCATCACTGCAATTTCGCGGCACATTGAACATCTTATCAACAGTCTAACATATTATTTCCAATTATCTTCTTTCATCTTCATTGTTTAATGGATTATAATTTGCTGAAATATTGAATCATCATTGCTGTTTCACTATCAGATTGCTCGTTTTGTTGCTTTAGTATTAGGTTGCTTTGAATTTATATAAGGTCAGGGTTGCTATTCCATTCATTTTGTGAATCTTTTTTTTTTATTAGTCTATTCGTCAGTAGCTTTTAAGCCTTTTGTATTTTTTTATTCTACTCTTGGCTTTATGTTTCTATTTTACATGCGTTATCATCTAGAAAGTGGTTCACGCGTTCGCGTTGATATGAGTTTTATCTTGTCTATGTTGGGGGTTTCAAGCTAGCTTATAAAGAATTTTCTTCTTTATTAGGATTCCTTGTGTGATCTTTTATCTGCGTATTGTGGCCTTATCGAATGGGAATCTATATTGATATTATTCCTTTGACTCGTATTATGACGATTTTAGTAAATTATTTGACTGACATTGACGATTAATTGAAATAAGTATATTTTAAAAATTTCTATTATTTCTTTTTTGTTTCTAATTTTTAAACAGTTTTAAAAGTTTCTTTTTTTAATAAAGAGAATTTTATACTTATGTTTATTTCAGTTCATTCGTATTTAAATGTGTAAATACATAAAGAACTGCATTAATACATATTTTACAAAAATTATTATACACTGGTTTCATTTTATTACTTCTTTTCATCTCTTTTGTATTTATTTTCATATCCTCCTCCCATATCTCTTCCTCTCTCTCTTCTATCTTATTTTCATCTTACTCTAATTCTATCTATTCTTATCTCTTCTTCTTTCTCTATTCTTCATTCTCTTTCTCTTCCTTTTCTCTCTTCTCTCTTTCTCTTCTCTCTCTCTCTCTCCTCTCTCTTCTTTCATTTTTTCTCCTATTTATATTTTATTTCTTTTCTTTCTTTCATCTTTTCTTTAGCTTCAGCTCCTCACCTCTGTTGTGACATGTATCTTCTCTCTCTTTACTCTCACCCTCTCTGATTCTTTCATCTTCTCTTCTCATTCTTCTACTCTTGTTTATCTTTCTTCTCTCTTTCTCTCTTTCTTATTCTCTCTCTCATCTATTTTTCATCTACACTTCTTTTTCTTTTTCTCTTTCTATCTCTTCTCCTATTTCTCTCTCTCTCTCTCTCTTTCTTTTTCTCTTTTTTCTAATTATTTCTCTCTTCTTATTAGTTATTCTCTCTTCTTTCATCTCCTCTTCCATTCTCTCTCTTTTTCTAATAGCTTTTATACGTCTTATGTCTCAAATCTACTTCTTCTATCTCTCTCTCCTTACTTTATCCTCCTCTCCTATTCCTCTGAGTCAGATTCCTTCTCTATTCTTTATTTCTTTTATTCATCTCTTTATTACTCTCTTATCCTCTATATTTTCTATTTTATTCTTATCTTTTATTCTCTATTATTCATTAGTCATTATTTCTGTTTTTCTTATCTATATTACTTCTTTAATACTATTTTATCTCTAATCTATCTCCTATCTCTTCTCTTCCTATATTCTATAATCTCATTCTATCTTTCATTCTTTTATATATATTTATTCTATCTATTTTTTTTTCTCTGTTATCTATCAACTACTCTTGTATCTTTCTCTTTATTTATTTCTCTTATTATATCTCTCTCTTATTATTATTCTCTTATTTCAATTAATTATTATAGTTCATCTTATTTTATATTATCTTCTCTTCTCCTCTCTCCTCTCCTCCTTCTCTTCTCTCTCTCCTTCCTCTCTCTGTCTCTCTCTCTCCTCTCTCTCTCTCTCTCTCTTCTCCTCTCTCTCTCTCCCATAATTGCAATTACAGACCCGAACCTCTCAATTTCTGTCATCTCATCCCTCCCCTCCTCTCCCCCTCCCTCTTCTACTAATCTTTCTCTCCTCTCCTCTTCCTCCCTCTTTAACCCTCCTCTCCTCCTCCCCCCATCCTTCCCCTCTTATTATAACTTTTATTTTTATTTTTATTCTTATATGTTTTCTTTTTATTATTCTTATATTAATATTATTATATATTTTATCTTTTATATTTATTTTTTAAATTTATAAATAATATACTGCTATAATATATAATTATATTTATTTATATATTTATATTATATATACTATTATATATATATTATATATACTATATATATACAACTTATTAATTGCGGTTATATATATATATATATTATTATATATATATTATATATATCTAATAGTATATAAATGAATATTGCTATATGTATATTTTTATTTCATGTTTAGATACTTATTATTAAAGAAATATATTCTACTCCATTATATATATATATATTTATATATTATAATATATATTTATTATTATATATATATATTATATATTTAATTATACATATATATATATACTTATTATCTAATATGTATATATATATCTATATTTTTATAATTATATATCATATACTGTACATATAGTATATTTAATTTATATATATAAATAATATATATATAATTATCTATAATATACTATATCCTCTCTACTAATATATATATATACCTATACCTCTCATTCCATATATACTACTAACTCTATACTCTATACTATATAATATATATATATCATCTCTCTCTCTCTCTCTCTTCTCTCTTCTCTCTTATCTCTTATCTCTTCTCTCTTCTTTCATATTATTAATATATCTATATAATTTCTATAATATATATTATAACTATACTTATATATATTTTCGATTATTCTATATATCTATTATAAGAAAATATATTAAACACTTTGTATATTATTATCTTATTATATATAATTCTATAACTATATATTATATTAATATATCTTATAATACTTACTATATCTATATATAATATATATTAATCTATATAATATATATTTATATATTTATAATTAACATTATATATATATATATATACTAATATATATATATATTATATTATATATATTATACTCATATATATTATTATACTATTATATAAATATATATTAATTTATATATATATTATTATATATATAATTATTATTATCCTATATATATATATATATTTATACTATATATATTATATATATATATATATAATATACTATATATATCTATATAACCTATATCTACTAGATACACATATTGAACGAAAATCAGATTTTTCATGAAAAATTGTTTGAAAATCATTGTATTTATTAAGGGGCTCGAGCCTACGGTTGGGCAAAGGATAATATATTTATATTTTATCTATTATTTCTCTTATATTATATATATATATTATTATCTATTATATATATAATATATTTATTATTAGGGTATGGAACATGGAATGTTGCTGGGAATTATTTATCACAAATATTCAAAAAATTACTATAAACGTGTTCCATAATTCGGAAAACCTGTTGGGAAATATAAAATTTATCACAGTATAAGGATTTGGTCGAAATATCGTTGTAATGGGAGAACAAGATGGTTACCAGTATAATAAATTAGGATATTTATTTGATTTTACACACAATAAATTATAATTGACAAATTATAATCTAATTAGTTTCTAAAGGGCAAGCTAAATGGGGAAGTGTCAAATGACTTGGTTAATTTAATAAGCAGAAAGGAATTAAATGTTTTTAGTTTTAAACCCTATAGATATGAGAATAGCTGTGTATTCACGAATTTATTGAACCATGTATAAACTCAGAGTTAGAAATTTTAGTTTTACTGCAATTTTAAGGTTTAGAAAAGGTTATAAACTTAAATCTATGGAAGTTCTTTTACAGAAATTTTTCAAAATTCAGATTCCGTGAAGATTCTTCATTACAACGTACAATATCCAAAGCTGCAACGTCTACACAACAAAAGTTATAATTTATATGAGGATTGAATCTCAGATTCTACATATTTTATTCTAACTTACTTGCAATATAAAAAGCTCAAAATAATATAATGCAAAAACATATATTTTTTGCATTTTACCTAGTTAGAATAAGAAAATTAATAACGAATATTTTAAAAATTGGGACATCATCATGAAAATTGACTGATAACCTCAATTTTGTGAGCAGAATTGGTTTAATTTTTGAACGAATAATATTCGGGAAAATAGGATGTGAAAATGACTTAGAAATTTCACAAATCTTTGTGAAACTTTTTACTAGAGATGGAATTATCTGAAAATTACTTATCACATGTTAAAAAACTGTAAATTGAAAGGTAATTTAGTCACATTAAGAGTGTAAAAGTGGTTACGGTAATATTTTCAACCGAAAGATTAAAGGGATATTGTTTAACCTAAGCAATGAAGGAGTAAAGTTAAAAAAAGAACAGTAGGATTTATGATATTCATACGAAGTTTTTGAGACTGGGAATAGACACTTATTAAATTCTTATTTTCAAAGATAAGAGGAACAAATTTACTAATATGATTCTAATAGTATAAAATATTTTGATAATCAAAATTTTTGAAAATTACTGACTGTTTATCAACTTTTAAATTGTGTATTTTTATTTATTATTTCGACAAATCAGTTTGGATTTAAGAACGAGTGTGAAGCATCACAGATGATTTTGAAGTCCCATGCGAAATATCTATATACTCTATATATTATATATATTATTATCATTTATAATATTATTATATCTATATATATATATTCTCTATCAAATATATTATATATATATTATTATATTATCTATATTAGTTATATATTATAGATAAAAATTACTATACAAGTGTATGATCTGTATATTTATTGATATTAGTTGGATTCAATCTCCAAATATATATTTTTATCATATATATTATAATTACATTATATATATATTGCGTTTATATTACTATATATATAATATATATATATATATATCTATTTATATATTCTTAGTTATATTTGCAACATAATTTTGCTCTAAAGGAGACAAGTATATATATTATACTATATTATATACTATATTATATATAATATATATTATATATTAATATATTTATATTATTATATATTATATATTATTATATATATTATTATATATACTGTATAAATATATATATTATATATATATATATATTATATATTATATATTTATTATATATTATATATATATATATATATATATATATATATATATTATAATTTGTATATATATATATATATATTAATATTTATTATTATGTCGGACAATTCTCCATATATTATATATTATATATATAATATAATATTTTATATTATATTTATTAATATTATTTTATATATAATTTTTATATTATGATGTATATTATTATATATTATAATATATATATATATATTATAGTATATATTTAATATTTTTATTATATATCTATATCTTATATTATATATAATGTATATATATATATAAATTTTTTTTTTATATATCATATATTAATATATTAATATATATATATTATTATATATATTATATATATATCATAATATATTATATATTATTTTATATATTTATTTAATATTATATTATTTTATATATATATATATATATATATATATATATATAATATATATATTATTATATATATATATATTATATTATATATATATATATATTATATACTTTATATATATATATATATCTATATAAGTATATATATATTTATAATATATCTATATATATATATATATATATATTTATATTATATATATATATCTATGATTATAATATATTATATATATAGTATATATATATATATATATTATATATATATATTATATATATATATATATATATATATATATATTATATATATTTATATCTCTATAATTATATATATATTATATATCTATATATATATAATAATATATAAATATATATATCATTATATATATATATAATATATATTTATATATATTAATTATATTATATTAATATATATTAACGTCATTAATAAAGAGTAGGCATAGAGTAGGAGAAATAATAGAAGGGAAAGAAAAGAAGAAGAAGGAAGAGAGAACTGAGGAGATTGAAAGAGGCGAGATTTGGTAGCTAGAAGTTTCATCTGAGAAGGAGTTAAATAAGTGTATTGAGGAAATGTATTTTCAAGTACCAGTATGCATTTGTCGGAGTAATGTTATTAGATAATATCACTTTGATTTTTTTTGGTAAAATTTTTTACGTTGTACATGATTTTTAATATAGAGTTTGCGAGTTGGAGGAGCATTAAATCTTATTTAGGGTACATTTTTTTTGGAAATTTTAATGAATATTCATAATTACATACAAAAGCAGACATTTTCAAAATATTGATTTAATAAAGTGAAAGGATGCTTTATAGTGAGTTTGTACGAATTCATATGAAGAAATTTCTAAGTTCTATTGATGGTGGCAAGGGGATGAATTCAATATTATATTTCTTTTTACCTGAACCGGGTTAAAGATATAATCTAAACAAACTAATTTATATTAAAATTAAAAACTGTGAGAAATGGTGACCATGAATAATAAATAAATAATTAAATATTTGAGATAGTATGAAATAGTGAATATAGTTAAATTTGATGTGAATATAGTGTATAGATTCTAATATCATATATAATAATTAATAATCATATAATACTATATAATTAATATAATATATAATAAATAATAATATAATATAAGACTATAAAAATTCTATTGAAATAATATGGTGATGATGACAGTGATATTAATGTTAATAATAGTGATATTTTTGTATATATATATATTTATTAGTTTTTTTTTAATATTATTAATAGTGATAATAATTTATATGTACTGTATTGTGTATTCTAATGTATGATAATTTATTTTGGTATGTATATGTATTGGTTTTTTTTTTTTTGTAATTTTATATTTATTTATAATAAAGAGAAGGGTGATCGTGGGAGAGCATTCGAACAACAAAGCCGAGCGGTATCAGGTTTGAACCATGGTGGGTGGGAGATGTGAGGCTATTCTTTTGGGCTGTCGGTCATGTCAGGAAGTATTTGAGTAAATCCTAGATAGGGCATGCACGTGGAACGTGGTTGTTTTATATTATGTAAAAAAAAAAAAAAAAAAAAAATATATATATATATAATAAATTTTATATATGTATATTATATCTATTATATATTAAATATATATAATATATTATATTATTACTATATATATATATAAGTATAATATATTATATATTATATATTATATATATATAATCATATATTATATATATTATTATATAATATATATTAGTTATATATATTATATATATATATATATAAGTTATATATATATATATATATTATATATATATTATATTATATAATATAAATATTATATATTTTTAAATATATATTATATTATAATATATATATATATATATATTTATATATATATATATATAATTATATATATATTTTTTATATATATATATATGTTTATATATATATATATATGTATATTTATATATATCATATAATTTATTTATCTATTATATATATATATTATATCTATATATTAAATATATATATTATATTATATTATTAATATTTTATCTAAATATTAATTAATATATATATATATCTATATATATATATTATATTATATATATATATATATATATATTATATATATATATATATATATATATATATATATATATCTATAACTATCTATATTATAAATTATATATTATCTAATTATATATAATAATATATAATTTATATATATATTTTATATTTATAATATTATATAAATATCTATATATATAAATATATTATATATATTATTATATTATATATATATTATATAATTATATATATATATATTATTATATATATATATTTAAATTCTAATAGAGACATAAGTGTAGGGTCATCACTGTAGTTTGCAATGACTTCATACCAGGACATCATCGTTGTCAGTCGATGTTCTGTGATAATCGAGTACATATACTTCGCAACAAGCAGGAAATTTATCTTTTCATTTGTAAGTAGAAGGTCTTTTATGCAGGATGCCATGTAAAATCTGGACGGGTTTATCTTAATCACCATAATTTGATGTGTCATACATATACCCATTTGTTGTCTTACGATCAAATTCACTACCAAGCAACATGACAACGTTATCTTATTAAGTTTATTCTTCTATATCCTTATGGTCCACACAAAATCATCACTAAAAACTCATAAGCCAAAGTTTTAACTCCTTGTTTCAGTTATGTAAGTTGTTAAGAATTCTGACCCACCACAAACCAAAGTACCCGGTCTGCAGAATCGTGGTTTAAATAAGTGTTTTAACCTGTTAGTTCATGTCTGGTTTATCAGCCAAGGGATACCATGCCAACCATCTAGGTAGTTCCATTTATTCTTTCTCTATTTCAACCCTCCATCATTCCCACGCTTTTACCGTAAACTCCAAATATAAGTTCTGATCTCTTTATTCTTTTTCCAGATCTCTATGTTTAAGTTCTCTCCTTCCTAGCTATCTTCATACTTCGTTTGCTCATATTCTCTTCAAATCCCTTCGTGAGACTCTCCCATCTGTCAGTATCTCTGTAACGTTCCTGTCCTCTTGCAACAGCAGAATATGTCGCATTGCCCTTAAACAATTCCTCCTCCTCCTCTCTGCTCACAATCTCTCGCATACACTTGTCCGTATAAGGATGAACATAATGGTGAAACCTTCCCCCTGTATAACCTGTCTCATTCAACACTGTCTATCCCTACGCCTGTCTGGACGGACTTTCATTACTGTGTAAAGTCTCTTATCATCTAATAGTTGGGTTTATCGGTAGTAAAGATCCTCGGTGTTCCAAAGTTTTACCCCTAGGTACACGTCAATGCTTCTCTAAATCCAAAAAGCCATATGAATTTATTAGATCCCACTCCAGTCATTCTTCTTATCACTTAAGAGAAATATAGATCCGCGGTACCTCGTCCGGGCCTGAATCCATAATGTGCTTCATTCATTGTTATTGACTCCCGTCTGAGCTTTTATCCATATCCTTTCTATATAACTTATAGGAATGCGGCAAGCAACGATTTGCCCTATAAATCCCATTGGAAAGTGCCTAGTTCCTTTTTTGAACACGGACATACTATCGCCCTGCCAATCCGCAGGTCTCCTCCTTCCAGAAATCATTAAACATACTCAACATCATCGCATGACCTCCTTATGATTATCTCCACGGCAGCCATGATCATGGATTTCCATTTTTCATATTCCCATTGCACTCCATCTTCCTTGTTATCGCACCCTCTCAACGTTTATTGGAGCTGTTCTCGTGGTTTCGGAAGGTTCTTTTCTTCTCCTGATTATAATCACTCGGAAAGTATCTCAACTGTCTGATTCTATCCAGGGGTCACTCTTCACCACCGCTATCCTTTTTATGAGTGATGCAACAGTCGCCTCTGGTCCTGTAGGTTTTTTGCCATGTTTATATATTAATTTTGGTTCCACTATATCTGTCTCAGTTGTTCACCGATCTTCTCCCACGCTTGCTCATCGCTCTCCTTTTTATGGTATCGGCCTCATTTCTATTTACCACATTTTCCGCTCTTGTCTCAGTCTCTTTTCATCCGCTTAAAATTTTGTATTTTTTTCCTTTACTGACGTGCAACTTCATTTGCTGAGCAGCAGTCTTTTTTTCTTTATGGAACCGTTCTTTTTACCCCCAGCGTATTCTCGCCATGCATATTTTTCTTTAAAGATACTCTCCCTCTCTTCTACATCTAAACATTCTCTTCTTCTCTGGTATAACTATCACAAGAACTCTTTACAACTTTTCACTTCAGCTCCTTTAATACTCTCCACTGCTATCGCTTCTCTCGTTAAACCATCTTGTTTGTAGGGGTTTTTGAGATTTAATAACCCCCGCACCAACGATGGTCCGATCAAGCGACCTGAGGTATACTTTTCACGGTCTCATTACATTTGTTGTTTAATTAGTATAAGGGTTAAATCATGAAAATTTATCGTGGTAATCCTCAAATAATGATTCACCTTGTAACGCAGGTCATTTAGCGAGTCGTATGCGCAAAGTAGTATTCATATGCTAACCTATTTGCTTAGAAATCCCACAACTTCCTCGCGTTTTCTTTTCTTATTCCAAACGCCATTGCCTATACGTCGGTACTATTCTCTCCTTCCTATGTGTGCATTAAGTCACATGACAATTTTCAACTTCAGTATTCATTCGTATAACTTTTGCCAACTGTTTCATAAAAACATTTTTTCTTCTGTAGTCAAAGTTGAAAAACTATATTATGCACAGTCTCCTTTTCAGCTCAGTGCTATCGAATTATTTCATTTTGAAACTATGTCTCAACTTTTGCCAAATCGGGGTCATGCCACACCATACTTTCTCTCCTCATCTCTTCCTTTGTATATCAGTTGGTATCTCATGTTTCTCTCCTCAACTTATCTCGTCTCGAGCACAAGACAGATCAGTGTCTCTCTTCATATAACCACAACTCCTCCCTCCTTTCCCTCCATGTACTAGCATTATAGTTTACTATACGGCACTTTCTTGTGTATTGAGTTCGTAGTCCATTTCATGCCTGGTCAACAACCGAAAAGATCCGTCCTGGTTCCGAGTCATCACAAGCTTAGCACAAACCAGCGTTGGCTAGCCTGTCGGGCTTCTATATATTTTATATATATTATTATATATTATTATATTATTATTATATATATATATTTATTATATTATTAGTATTATTTTATATATATATATATATATTTTAAATATAAATTTATATATATTATTAAATATAGATATTTTTATATTATATATATATATATAATATATTATACTTATATATTTATATATAATTATATATTATATAATATATATATATATTATAATATATATATATATACTTAATATAATATTATTATATATATTTATATATTATATATAATTATTTATATATAATATATTATATATTATAATAATTATTATATATATATATATATATTATATATTATATATATATATATATATTATATTATATATTTAATATATATATTATATATATATATATATATATATATATTATATATATATTTATTATATGTGTGTGTGTGTGTGTGTGTAGTGTGTGTGTGCGTTTTTCTGCACTTTGTGGAACAATTGGGGGGCTTTGCCTGCTTCCTACGCTACTATAATGGAATGGCTGTCTTTGCCTCTTTTGTAGACGCTTCGGTTTCTGAAGCAAGGGGTGCTGTATCGTTGATGGGATAAGCAGGTTAATTCCTTCTTAAACTATTCTCTCCTCATAATACATGGTTCGATCGTACTTGTTTTGGCCATTCAGGCTAGAGGCAATGCATTCGAGGGTGGAAAAATTTCTCGTTCTGATATCCCTCTCGTTAATTTTCCATTCAGTAGAAATTTGAAGGGATAATCTTCAACGAGAAGCTGTCTTTCTCAAACGATATTGCGCTACTTTTGGTTCTCGCTGACTGACAAATTTTCGGCTTATTTCCAAAAACATCTCAGCATTTCTGTATATTACCTTTTCTCTTCTTTCGATCTGATTGGTTCTTGTGGCAAACTTCCAACTGAAAGGGCATTTATTGGCCTCTATTTTCCTCTAACTCAACTGACGATTCCTGGCATTCTCTCCTCCTAATGCTCTTCGTCAGGTGTCTATGCTTTGTCTGAGATATAATTTCTCGGGTGCATGGGCCTAACTGCATTTTATGAAAGTTAGGAAGGCGGGATTGGCCCGGATGGGCATTCTCTCCAGAGTTTTGAGAGGAGTGTGTTTCCTGTGCCAATCCCTTCTCTCGTTTCAACTATGTTCTATATGCCTTCACATAATAGACATTTCCTAGTGTTTGGAAGCGCGCTATGTCGACCTATTCGAAAAAAAGGAAGCGCTTCTGATACCTTTTAACTATCGCTTATAGCTCTAACTTTTTATTCTATTAGAGATCTTTGAAACATCTCTCAATTTACATTTCTTTAATCATCTGGAACCTCATTTTTTTCTTTTCCATCTTTAACATGGCAATTGACGCTCAAGGTCAGCTGGTGACACTACCAACTCCTCTCCTTCCTCTTTGCTTACTTATGTTAGCTTTCTTTCAAATCGCTGTTGATGGGGAGGACTTTCTTTCTTTTTTTTCTGTTCATAGTGGTGTTCCTCAGGGTTCTGTTTATCTTACTTTATTCTTGATTTTCATTAATGTCTTCTCGTCTAAACATCATACTTTCTACTCTGTCATATGCAATGATGTACCCTTCTTCTTCAACTCATTTCAATACTGTCATTTTTTTTTTATTTTAGAATTGGCTCATCGTCTTAACCTTTCCGTTCATCTTGGCTGTTGGATAGAATTTCGGGATGAGGGTTGTTTCTCATCTATCCTGTGAATTTTAAATTCTTTAAAGCCCAACTTCCCCAATCTCGCTCCTAAGACCTTTCTATATT
>JABUQX010128245.1:15000-21011 GCA_015478945.1 Trachelipus rathkii
AACCTACACACTCTTTTTTTTCAAATCTTTATTTTATACATTATTTTATAGCATCTGATCATCTTTCAAATATATGTGTGCGAAGGTGGGATCACATACTACCCCTTATTTAACTCTATCCCTCCCATCATCGTTTAGGATCGTTATTGCCACTAACTGATGTGTTTGTTCAGGCGACTGGTTTTCTTTTTTCAATAATTTTAGCAACATTTGTGATCTCTCCTTTTACTTTAAACTTTGAAGAGCACAAGTTCACCTCTTTTCTTCTAAACCTCATCTTCAGTGCTTTAACAAAAACTCTTAAGTGTCAAGTACTCAGAAAGCTAACTCTTATCTGATATCTTTTACTGTATCAATCCTTTTCTTTCAAATGAGCAGGTTCTGCGTTTGCCCGAAATGAGTGTTCCGTTTTCGTGTTCCTAATTTAGAGTCTGTTTATTTCTAAACTGCTCATTTATCTCTTAACTTTACAGACTATATTAAATTCTTCAGCTATCTGAACTCAAAACGTTCAAATTCTCTCTCTCTCTCTCTCTCTCTCTCTCTCTCTCTCTCTCTCTCTCTCTCTCTCTCTCTCTCTCTCTCTCTCTCTCTCTCTCTCTCTCTCTCTCTCTCTCTCTCTCTCTCTCTCTCTCTCTCTCTCTCTCTCTCTTTATTTCTAAAACATTTCCAAACATTTCTATCTCCTTCGACGCCCCTAACGTCTCACCTTTTAACAACATATTCATTCTTGGTCAAAACATAAACAACATATTGTCATGGAAATTTCACATCAAAAATGTTTGCAAAGGCGACCTTAAAGAAACTAAGAGTGAAGTTCTTTTTGCAGGAAATTTTTTTATACCGAACATTTACTCCAGTTACATAAGGGTTTTTACTCGTATTTGTATAGAGTACTGTTCTCACATTTAGGGGGAAGGGGAATTCCGTTTCCACCCATCTTTTGAACAGAGTTGAATCTAAGGCAAAAAGACAAATAAAGTGTTCCCAAATTTCTAACTACGTTAACCCTGAGACGTGACGTTGTCATACTATCTATTTACCATATTTATTACAGCGGTAGGTGCTCGAGGAAGTTGATCACTCAATACCACTGCCACTGCGCAGTCCTCGTAGTACAAGAGGTGCCTTGTTTGCTAACAAATTTTGTGTGAACATTAAAAATTCCAAACTTGCACGTTGTGCCGCCTCCTTCTTTAAAGTTATCTGTCTTATGTGGAACCCCCTACTATTATGTGCTTTTCCTGCTGCAAATTATAACTATTTCCTTCTCTTTAAAACCTCCCTCCAATATATATATATATATATATATATATATATATATATATATATATATATATATATATATATATATATATATAACACTCTTAGCTTTTTTTTTTTTATGAGATATATAATATATATATATATATATATATATATATATACGGCAATCCCCTATTTTATTCACTGGGATGGATTTTTTTAAACTATTTGGTTAAAACATTTTTAATTTACTAATACACTTAATTAATAATTCAATATTCTCCATCTTAAGTTTTCAAGCTTTCGTGGAGTCTTCTCCCCAACTCTTTCAGGGAACTTCAAAATAGAATGAGATACATTTGCGAACGATTTTATTGGTTTTGTGATTTTTGGTTCTGATTGTCCAAAATTTCGTTCGTTCCAATTTCTTTATTAGTTGTCTGCATGAGTTGGATAATTTTAAGATTTCGTTAACTGTGTTGTCGATACTGTAGTTACCTTTGTCTCTATTGAAATTTTTATTTTTTATTAAGTATGATTCATATAGTTTTCTGAATTTATAGTTATTGATTTTTTTTGTATTACCAGGCTATTTTTAGTGTCTATCGGATGGCCTTCGTTTAATTGGTGCATTTCAAGAGGAGAATTTCTGTTGAAGGTCCGGATATCGTATTTATGTTGAAATAGTCTTCAGTTGACGTCGATTGATTCTCCGATATATTTATAATTACAGGTTTCGCAAGGAATTGAGTATATTGCTGCATTACTATTATTATTTATTTTCGGTTTTAATCAAAAAATAGATAAAGTAATGCAGCAATATACTCAATTCCTTGCAAAACTTGTAATTACAAATATATTGGAGAATCAATCGACGTAGACCAAAGACTATTTCAACATAAATACGATATCCGGACCTTCAACAGAAAACTATATGAATCATAATTTATAAAAAATACAAAAAAATTTCAATAAAGACAAAGGTAACTACAGTATCAACAAACAGTTAACGAAATCTTAAAATTATTCAACTCATGCAAACAAGTAAAAAAGAAATTGGAACGAATCGAAATTTTAGACAATCAGAACCAACATTCACAAAGCTAATAGCATCGTTCGCATATATATCTCATTCTCTTTTGAAGTTCCCTGAAAGAGTGACTTCACGAAGCTAGCAGGGTGAGGAGGAATATTGAATGTAATTAAATTGTATACTAAATTAAAAATGTTTTAACCAAATAGTTTTAAAAAAATCCATCTCATTGAATAAATTAGGTGATTGCCGTAAATAAATAGATATTAACGTGCGAAAACAAAATTAGCACTAAATCTTTATATATATATATATATATATATATATAAATAATATATTATAATAATAATATGTGTATGTATAATAATAATAACCATATGTAGCCAACATGTAATAATAGCTGCCAACAATATTTAACCCAGCTGCTAGCAATAACCAACTAGCCAATATGTATGTAATAATAATATATATAATAACAATAATATTAATAATATAATATATATAGCCAATATAATATAATATATAATAACAACACCAACCATCATACCACTCACGACGGCGTTCATAACAATAATAATATATGTATATGTAATAATAATATGTATATATATGTATGCTAATATATATATATAATAATAATATGTTAAAAGTAATAATATGTAATAATATGTAGTATGTATAATATGTAATATAATAATATAATATATAATATATATAATAATAATGTAATGTATATAATAATAATAATATATAATAATAATATATATATATGTATATATATCAAAGAGGCTAGAGTTAAATTATTCTCGTTATCCGCTAATATGCTAATAATAATATATATGTATCAATATATAGCTGTAACAACAGCTCAGCCAGCCAACCAACAATAGCGCCTTCCCAATAACAACGTAACAGCAGCAACCAATATAATAGCCGCGCCAATATCAGCAATAGCATAACAACAGCTGTAGCAACAATATGTATGGAAATGAGTTAAAGGTTTTTACTTCAACAATTAAACTCTATTAATGTAAAGAACAAAGTAATTTAAAACCACTAAAGAAATAAACAGGGAATTAAAAATTTTTAAAAATTTAGGTTTTTCTTTCGAGACTTTAACTCAGTCTTCTCCTCAGAACTAACAATGAAAATAAAAATTTTATTTTCATAGTTAGTTCTGAGGAAGGAAAGACCTCAAGCTTGTAAACTTCTAAGCCCCAAAAATTTTTAGTCTCCTGTTTATTTCTTAATTGGTCCAAGCCACTTTAGTTCTTTATCTTTGCTAATAATAACTGTATGTATGTATATAATAATAATATATATATATCAATAATAATAATAATAATAATATATATATATAATATATATACTTTATAACCAATATATATGTATATATATATATATATATATATAACAACGCTAATAATATAACATAATAATAATATATATGTAAGCTGAACACTTCAACAATAATAACCAACAATAACAATAACCAATTTATTCATATCTTCTTCTTCAACAATAATAATAATAACCAATAATATGTAATATATATATTATATATAAAATGTATAATAATAATAATAATATATGTATAACCAATAACAATATAACGGCGCAATTAATATATCTATTAATGTAATAATGTATATATATATGTATATGTAGCCAGCCTTGACGCATAACCAATAGCTCAACTATAACAACCAATAACAACCAGCAGCAATAATAATAATAATAATAATAACAATAATAATATAATAACAATAATGTGTATATATATGTAATAATTATATATATACATAATATATAATATATATATATATAATATATATATAACATAATAACAACAATAATATGTATAATAATAACCATGTACTAACTCAATATGTATATGGTGATGACAGTGGAATGGGCCCGCTGCTTGTCTGACGCGAAGACCGCAAAACTGATAACAAGGCGAAGGAAGAACGGCGTCACTTCAAAGGATGCCGCCGCCCGAGGAAGATCATGTGTTTCCTATAGGCTATAGGCTGAGTATATTCTATAGGCTATATTTTATAGGCTATATAGTATATAGGCTATATTTTATAGGCTATATATTCTAGCCCTCTAGCACGTGCCGACCTATATTGTAAATACACCGATCTTAGTGTCTAACCCTAGGTTATTGGTGCAGAGATCAGATTGGTGATACAAGTTGCTAGGATGCTTACTTCTATGAGTTATTACCCTACCCCCTTTTTTTTTAGCCTTTTCTGCTTCTAGCATGGTGTGTCCTACGTCATAGAATACACCCGGTATTGGTGCCTACTCCTAGGTTATAGGGTACGGGAAGTCCGATTGGTGTGTATTAGAAGGTGCTAGGATACCCTTCTATGAGTTATTACCCTACCCCCTTTTCCTATAGCCTTTTCTAGCATAACATGTCCTTCGTCATAGGAATACACCGGTATTGAATTACTACCAGGTTATAGGGTACAGGAGTCGATTAGTGTGTATTAGAAGGTGCTAGAGTGCTTCCTTCTATGAGTTATTACCCTACCTCCCTTTTCTAGCCTTTCTGGCATATGACATATCCACGTCATAGAATACACCCGGTATTAGTGCCTATACCACTAGGTTATAAGGTATGAGGATTCGATTGGTGTATATTAGAATGTGCTAGGTTGGTTCCTTCTCTACGAGTTAGTACCCACACCCCCTTTCTAACCCTTCTAGTACGCGATATATCGTATGTGACAGAACATATCCGATATAGGCATCGATTAGTACATAATCAACACTGTTGAATCGATTCCTATGGTTTACAATGGGATCGATTCACTCCTAACAAGGGTTAGTATTTAGATATTACCCTACCCCCTTGATGACGTATGCAACCCAACATTGCAATGTTGCATGTAAGAAAAAAATGTTGCAAGCAAAATTTGCAACATTTTGCAACATTTTGCAACATTTTGCAACATCGTTATTTTGGCGTATTAACACGTTTTAAGGGTCAAATTATAGGTCATAGAAGCGTTCTCCGGGGTCAACGACGCGATTGGATCAAAACCCGAGGCTCTGGCGCCGCACCGGCCCACCGCGTCATCATCTTTCGCTTTTGCCGTCTCGATTTTTTATATCTCAGCTACCTTTTTTTCTCTGACTATCACATTTCGAGCCTATGTTAGAATCCGCAGCCAAACTATATGATTAACACCCGGGGTCCAATTGTATATATGTATAACATATATATAACATATATATATATATATATATAGCATATATATATATATATATAACACCCCCTCCAAAGTTGGGCTCACGCACGCTCCGGTTTCTGCTGCTGCTGCTGTATATATGCCCGCTTTTGCCCCGGCACCCCTGCCGAGGAAGGGTTGCCTCTGTGCGATGTCTCCCCGCCAATTTACTGCTTGCTCCCGCTGGCGCTGAAGTTTGGCTTACCTCTCTTTTGATGTTTTTGACCTTGATATTTCGGTCTTAGTGGCCTTGATATTTTGGCCTTGATACCGTATCAAAGACGAAATATCAAACTTTCATAAAAGTTCGTGAGGAATTAAGTGAGATTAAGTCAAGCACACATGTAGGTATCTAACGCAATACCTGTTATAGGGAACTGTCCTAACATGAGGTCATGTATCTACCCTAATTTGAGTTCCTGTATGTAACTATCCTAACCTCTGCACCTACACGCACACACACATACACACACACACACACGCTCGAT
>JABUQX010128246.1:0-17500 GCA_015478945.1 Trachelipus rathkii
CCCAAACTGGGTTTGTTAAAATTTGCTGGAGTTATTATGGAGTAGTTTTTTTTTTTCTCTTTTCTTCTATTTCTCAAATTAATTGATTTTTGAATATCTATAATATCTCTTTTTTTTAATTTAGTAGTTGTTTTCCTATACGTATTATGATTAATATATATATATTCAATTATTTGTTTTTATATTTTTTTATATACGCTTTAATAGACTACTTAATGGGCTATTATTTTTTCCAGCCATATATATTTTATAATTATTCTTTATAGTTAATATATTTATTTAATAAGTAATTATATTTATATTCTATAAAAACTACTTAACTAGTCTCCTATATATATTATATAATCTTTTAAATAATAATGTCATCTGAAATTAATAATATAGGTTTTTTATATACTCATTATTTTGTACTACTTTATTTAGTATATACTATAAAATAATATTAAATATCCATATATAATTTAGTATACTAGTAATCATATGATGTCTGCTACTTTTATGAACTAGGAATAAATATAATGAAGTAATATAATATAATTATATATTATAATAATAAGATATAATTATAATAATAATATAAATATAAAATTAATAAAACTCTTAAAAAATAATAATTCTATAGTTTATAAGGACTATATCATCTAACTATATATATAGCTCTGGATATATTAGATAAAATTTAGGAGCATGAGAATATGGTAGGTTTAGTAGTACGTATGTTAATATTTCGTATATTATTATGAATAAAATAATAAAATATAAAGGAAAATCTCTGTAGATATTTTAAAGGGGAAATGTTGATAGTGAAAAGTTTCATAGTATATACAAGGATTTTATGTGTTGTATGAGTGATTAAGATAGTTTTATGTAATATAGTATTAATATTGAATATGAGGCCTAGTTTAATCAGGTATTCATGCTATGATTTTCAGACTAAAGGTAGAATTGTGCAAACCCAAATTAATATTACATTTATAAGTTGGATAATATAGCTAAATTACTATTTTTATATTTATACCCTAATATTTATTTGGTATATTTTGTTTGTTAATATCTATATAAAGTACTCATGTATACTGATCTTAAATATAGTATATAGTATAGGTAATATAATGAGTAATACATATTATAAAGTTTTGATGTAAAATAGTTTTGACCACTCAGTTTAAATTATAGATATATAGTATAATTTATTGATTTGAAATATAAAAATTGGGAATTTTTGTAATTTATAAAGATAATACCCTTTTGACCTTTGTTATTCAGTAAAGGTTTATTTGATTAGATTTATAAGTTTTCTAGCTATTTTTTAAATATGATTTTTCCAATAACCTCTATATGATATATATTTAGACTGTACTATAATAATGGTAGGGTTAGTTATAGATTCACTCATACTATACGCCCATTTATTTTCATTTTTTATTACCTCCTTTTTGATTGATGTATTTATATAGCTATTATATATTAGTAATATTATATCATTTATACTCTATTTGATAATAATATTTTATACACTAATATCAAAAAATAAAAAGTTTATATTGAAGAGCTGATATATATATCTATGTCATACCTATATATATATATATCACTCAATATATATACTTGGCAATTATTTTTTCCCTTTTTGAGGATATGAAAGTATTTATATATATATATATAATATAATATATTTATTATTCTTATTATATAGAAATTAACCATTATAATATTATTATAACATCATAGTACTTTAATAGTATTGATGGTATGTATATAGACTATGTAGGTTCTAGTATACAGTTCACTTTGTTGCGAGCAGCGTTACTTGAATATTGTAATCTTTTATATTATCTATTATATGCGCTAATGAGTGAGTTACTGTTTAGTGATGTAATATACTTATTAGTAGACTCTTACTGTGATATTTTATAAATATATGAACCATGGTAGATACTCCCCATTAATTATAATCATTAGCTCACTTTACACAAATCATATGTTATATATTTTTTTCTTTATAATAATATTTTTTTATTATACGATGGTATAATTTAATGGCATTATCTGTAATTATACTTAATCGAGCTCTAATTATGTTTTTCTACTTTAGGCGATATAATAGAGATTAAATATATATGCATATATAAATATTTTTTATATATATCAAATATTTTTTTATATACTAGTAGATCTCATAATAGGTTTATTAGACTTCGGTATATATATATATATATACTAGGACAAATAGTGATAAATTTATACATTTGACTTATAATAGCTTACTATAATATTATTATATATATACAATAATTTGTAGAATAGGAGTTTTATTATTACATCAGTGCTACAAATCATTTCTTCATGTGTTCTGAATTACCCCACTTTGGTTATTATTTTAAATAATTAGTAAATTTTTTATTCTCAGGTTTTTTTAAATGTATTCATGCAATTTTATAGATAGTTAAAATATGTGACTTTTACTTATTTTATGATATATCATTATCATATTTTATTTTTTTAATAGCTTTATTGGATACAATATATAATTTATTATATTTAATATAATATATATGATCTTACGAGTAGATTTTGTTAGTTATATTTAAATGGGTGATTTTTGTTTTTTTTGAATTTTATTATTTGTATATATTTAATGGGGTCTATCTTTATTATATAAGAATTTTTATAACATGGTTAGTAGTACTGTTTTTTGATTTTTAAACAGTATTTGTTTGATTAAATATTTCACTTTTAAAATATTATTTGTGGTTAGTTATTTGGTGTATATAATAAAGGTTATTTGTAAGAAGGCTTTCAAGGTATATACTCAGTAGTTTAATAAATGGTTTTCAAAGAGTAATAGAGAGTAAACGTTGAAGTTATATTTTTGAATAATTTTTGAAAGAATTGGCAAAGAAATAAAAATCGGGTTAGGAGCAGAATCAGAGTAAATTTTTTTTTTATGTTATATATTTTTTAGGGTAGATTATAATATATAGTTTATCAAGGGTGATTAAACTTAATAGTATATGATGCGGTTTCTGGTTGCAGTAATATAGACAGAGTATTTGTTTTTTGATGATATTTTTGTTTTTTAAATTTAATTTATTTAATTTTTATGAAGAGATAATTGTGAGTACTACTATTTGATTAGTGACTGTGATTAGATTAATACTATTATATTTTTACGATAGTTAAATTTTGATATTTATTTGGTTTTTGAATATTTTGATTTACTCACTTTTTTGATAATTTTGGAAGCTTGATAACGCATCTCGTGTACGCGCGTTTTGGATGTCGAGCTGTAATATAATTATTTTGAAATTATTAGGTTGGACAAAATATGAGTTTTAGAACCAAAGTTTTTGAGGAGCATTTTAATGTATTGTATTATTATAAATATCATATTAGTTTATTTACTATGTGATTGCTTGAATTAGACTAGAGTATTAATACTAATTTTATTGTAAGTATTAGGTTTAAAGTATTTGTATAGTAGATTGCTGATTTTGATTTTTGATTTAATTTATTGTATTAAATATATATATTTATTTTTTTTTATAGTATGTCTTCGACCTTTATTGATATTATTATGCTACTAATTTTTTATTATTTATTTAGTTTACATATATATATATAATATATGATATATATATTATATACTGTAGGTGTAATATTATGTTATCTAAATTAAATATATTCTGAACTGGAAGTTAATAGTATTTGGCATTATATCCTATATATAGAAACTAAACAGGCCTTATACCATAGTATATATATATATAAGTCATCCTATATTACTACATTTATATACGGATAAACTTGAGGAAAAGATATTGTGGGAAAGGTAGCTGTACTATTGCTATGATGAGATCAATTGAGAATGTATTATATAGTATATAGATAGATTAAATGAAGCGTTTATCGTAATAGTCTAAGTTATATATGAAGATATATAGGTGAAGAAGAAGAAAGAAGCAAGATAGTGCATAGATTATTACAACTCGTAGAGCTATTTACCATACTATACTAGGTTAGACTTTTTTCTTCCAAAATATGATTCTTATTTTATCTCAAAATATTTCTCTGTAATAGCTGATTAATATATAATTTTGAATATAAATTTAATAACCTCTTTGTTAGAATATAAAGAGATAATTTTAACTGATATATTCACTATAGTATAGTATTTGGGTGAATTTATTATTATATATTTATTATATTTACTTAAATATAATTATATATTTTATTTTGGTCAATACTCATAATATAAAATCATCATACTTTTTAGCCTAACTCCCAAAAAAGGCAAAAGTCCGCATTCGATAATATTATATTTATCAACAATATTTACTATATGTATATATATAAATTAGTATAAATAAGTAAGTAATTATAACATTACCTATATAAATACTAGGCACTACTTAATATATATAGCAATGTTTATCCAAAATTATGATATAAAGTATTCTTGGATCTAATATATATCTACTAAGTAAATGATCTATGATTCTCAGTGATAATATTTACGATACTATTTCTTTCTCATTAGAATAAATTATGTGATTGAATACATTATAGTGTAGAAAACAATTATTTCAATATAACACATTATATATATATATATAATACCATCATAACTTAGTATAAAGTATATATTCAATAACTAGAAATTACGCAATGAAATTACCACTCAATAATTTTTGGTACAGAGAGGTAGGTATAAGACAGTATCAATCAACTTGTCTTCTCACTATTATAAATTCTTCCTCAACTATATATCATTATAATTGAGATAATAGTCCTCAGATATATAAAATTAATATTAGAAAAAATGTTTTGATGGAAACACTATATATATATATATATAATTATATATATAATATATATATATATATATATATATATATATATTATATTAATATATATATATATTATATTATATATATTTACATACTATATTATATATTTATATATATATATATATATATATAATATTATATTAATATATATATATATATATATATATATATATATATATATATATATTATATATTAGTATATATTTAGTGCACACACACGTTTCTCTCTCCAGCATAAAGCCTAATATCTCAGAATTGGTGAGGGCTAAGCAATCCCAGTCGTCTCATTAATTATATATATATATATATATATATATATATATTATATATATATATATTATATATATATATATTTTATAATATATATTATATATATATATATATATATTCGTTATTTGATTCTTATAGGAATTGAAATGTATTCTTCTAAGTAATTGCAATGGCTAAAGGGCAAAAGTAGGTAATATAATTTATTTGGTGACTGGGGAGGATACATGTTTGGTATTAATATAAAGTAATAGGACCACCTAACTTGTTAATGGATTAAAAAAACACGAACGCTTTTATAGATATAATAGGAATAATTGAATGATGAAAAAGGTAGTTATTGGTTCCTCGCTCTATTGATGTCTGTTACTTTTATGAGATAGCATGGCTGGCCTAATGAATTACATAAGAGGTATAGCCATTATTGATTATCTCAAAGATTACTCTGCTTGTAGATTTAGGTGTCATATGTAGGTATCAGAAGAAATGGTACAATCTATAGGTAAAGAAACGAGGCCAATACATATCTTTGATAGATTCATTATGAGATCTATAACTGTTTGTAATATTTCGTAATGAGTACTGTCAAGGGAGTCATAATTCCAGTTGACAAATATTGCATAATCATCTCCTGTTACCCACATTTATGTTTGGGAGTTCGGCGGATGAAAATATATATTGGAAATTGAGTTAGTAGAGTAGATGCTCGAATGACAATCATACTTCGCTTCGCAAAGGTTAATTATAAAGAAGCTATTGTAGATATATGGTAAAGAATAAGATGTTTATACTATTGGACTGCTTGTCAAAGGACTATATTTGGAAAGAATACGCAAGAAAATATGGATTATGAACATCTGTATGTTATATTCATTTCTGTCAATTTAACACAGTTCTGCTGTGTTCGTTTTTTTATGAATGAATGATTATAATACTAGAAACATAGATGGACTGATGATTTTGACTTGTGGTAGCTAAAAAATTTCACTCATTTGAATCTTTCAATGCAATTAAGGTAGCCTCCTAATTAATCTATATGTTCTGTACACGATTGCTAGAAAGTGTAGAGCTCGTTATGCGCGCGCATAATTTTTCTATGAATATGTTCGAAGAAGCATGTTCGTACACTGGTGTCACAGTTAAGTATAATGATATATTTGTCGTCTGAATATATGGTATTGTTTAAACGATAGATATAAATGTATATAGAGCTAAATGTAAAGATCAAGCTAGAATAGGGTTTCATTGCGCAGTTAATTATGGATGATCACTTAAATTCAATAGCAATTAGAGTATTATTGAATCTAAGTTACAGAGGTAGTTCATACGAGCTCTTCGTGTTACTTGTTCAGTTCGTTATAGAAGGGTAAGCAGATACATTACTGAGAGCTGAATATATGATAACTATTTTATTGTCGAAAAGCTCCTCTAGTTTATATCGCGAATATGAGAATGGGCAGAACATACGTTACTAAAAATGAAATACAAATATAGGAAATGTGATTTAGTAAGAGGGGTTGGGGAATGTTTCAACATGTTGAGCTAATGAAAATTGGGTTATACTTTATTTGAACACTATATATAGATGCTGGTCTATAAATGGCTGATCTGAATAATGTAAATCGGAAATAGCTCATAAATATTACAGTAGGTTAGATAAAATTGGATGTAATCAAAAGAGGAATATAGAAATTTTATTATAATAATTTTATTTATCTTAATGTCTGAAAAGTTTGATTTAGTATTTTAAATGGAATCAGTTATTATCTTCTCAGTCGAGTAAAAAATTCTAAAGAGTATATGAATGTCATAGTTTTTAAATATGTAACTTATTGTTATTCTGAGAGTTAATATAAAATAATCACTCAATAATATGGAGCTTTACATTGTATTCGCTCATTCTCATTAGGCCCATATTTCCAAACTATTTAATAGTCAGTATAGATGCAAGATGCAAGATAATGCGTGATAATAGATATAAATGGCACTAATTGGCCTACTTATACACTCAGGAATATCTTTTATATAATATAACAAGATGTATGTCATCTCATTGCATAATTTGAGAATCTATAATAATATATAGAAGCTTATCTAAATTGATATGTATAGAATAATAGCAGTCATAAGTATTAGAAAAAAACAGACATATCAGAAGGAACACTTGAGCTTGGGACTGCAGTTTATGAGAGATTTGGAATATAGGATAGGGCTAATACGTTTTTGTGAGAGAATGATATTTGGGTTGAGGTAAATTGTGTAATGCATACGAAATTCATAAAAGAGAGACTAATGAGTTGAGTATGGTAGAAAAAGATACCGCTGGTAGCATCGGACCAAAATAGAACCAGCCAGGCTTTTTTTTTTGGTATGTTATTTATTAGATGGGCTATTTTATATGTATATTGTGGGATATTGTAGCAGATGTAGGTTTCGTTAGGAGTTTAAAGTATTGATCTAAGTGTGGATTTGATTGAACCACAAGCGGCTATTAATGAATGATCGAAGATATTCGAACTAATATAGTTATTTTGTAATATACATATAGGATTGGGATGGATGAAGTATAGTGATAATAATATAGGGGATAGTGATATCGATGAAGATTACGCAAATTAAAACATAATTTGGCAATCAAGGGAGTGATGGCATGGTACAGGGCATGTGGAATGAGATATGCATATAGATCATTGATGCACTTGCTCCATAATGTCAGAAATATATAGTGCATAATCTCATATGGGGACTTGGTAAAGATATGATGGTTAAGATGAATTTAGTCTGACTAAAAGATGTTTCAGATATGCGCACTCTATTCTACTCTTTTAATTGAGCTAGTGATATAAAATGATGAATGATTTGATGATTTAGAATATACACATTGATGTAAGTGGAAGCTTATCTTAAGTAAAGATATTAATTAAAAAGATATATGACAATATCTGTGATATATTTTAGGTTATTTATTATCTATTTCCATATAAATATCGTTTTGCAGAAGAGACATTTTGTCAGTATGTATCATTAAATTATGAATGGTCGTACATGTCTGGGAAGCTTGTATAGGTCTTAAACTTACTCCATGATGAGTTAACGTTAGTTAATTGTTTCAACACTCTCATATATGTAAAAACTTATGGGGAAAATTCTTCAACTGCTTCTTTGCTCTTTCTGGATATACACACATTTCTCTCAAGGACTGCCACACATCCTTTTGATTTTAAAGGATCCATCAGATCTGTGTTTATTTTTATAGATAAAAATAGATACAAAATATTCTTTAATATGATAATAAATAAATAAATAGAAATCTATTGATAATCTTCACATTATCGGGTTTATAAAATTAGTTACAGTGCAAATTCTAAGACAGGGTCTGATGTTCATCAGTTTATTGATAATAGAAATGAATATAACATCACAGTAGTGGAGTAAATATACTTAGAAGTCCCACTATGGTGCATACTACAATATCCAAGAACGCTATTCTTCAGAAGCGATTTCTCAAGTGAGCACACCTGAAATTATAAAGTTTTTAATGGAACATGGTGATTCCTTTAATATATTAATTCTTTATTAGCTTTTACAAAGTTTAATCCATTATCTGATCGGATCAGTTTCATTATTATGATTTTATGACTATTTAAACAGTTATATGATAAATATTATATTATATCAAACTATTCTAACCTACTACTATATATATATTATATATATCAATTATTATGGGTATCTATCTCTAATGGTAGTTAATATACTAACTTATGAAATGTGATCCATTTTCTTTGTTTTAGGTAATGCATTCAAAATCATTTATATCTCTCTCTTTCTTTACTTCATTTATCTATCTCTCTTATATATATATCACTTAAGTAGTATATATATAATGTACTATTAGTATTTATTATATACGCTATATAATGAGATGCTGTTTACCGATTTCATACTCTACTAACACCTATTTTCTAGATTCATATCAGTAAGCTGGTATCACAACCTCCCGACATTTTTAAATTCAATCAACATCATCAGTATTTCAGATCAGTGCATTTGCTCAATATGTTACGTATCATTATTAAGCATTTTCAAATGTTAACATTTTCAAATATATCAAAACGTTTTTTGTTCTTTTTGACAGTAACAGCTCTTTTCGCTATCGGTCTATTATTTAGTTTGTTTTTACTAAATTTATTAAAAATATTAAATTATATTTACCTTAAATGTTTCTTCTTCCGTATGTAGACTTACGATAATTACCAGTTTATCTTCGCGGAGGTACCTCCTTGGAAAAGATTTTAGAATACATTTAAGTACTTTCTATAATTAATAGACGATTTAATTGTTATTACAGGCAGATAGGAAATTTCAACTTTGAAAATGCTTCCTTTATTTTCTTAACTTTGTTATAAATTGAAAAGTTGTGGATGGATTTTAATTATTTATAATTATTTTTTCAGTGGATACACTAGAGTATGTTAGCTTTAAACTGACAAAGGTAGAGAAATCTTCGTTGTACCAATACTACTACATAAAAGTCTAATCAAACGGGCCTAACTTGTGGCCTAATTTATCCCACATAAAAATCAAGCTGAAGTGAATTAGTTGACACCATTGTTATTATATTTAATAGTATTAATCTTTTACTTCGGGACGGATTTTGTTTCATTAACTTATCCACGCGTATGTTACTTTTCAATTTAATTATAAATAAAGAAATATACGTGTGGTGCCTACTATATATTAGGAAAAATTTAATACAATCAAAAAAAAATATTTTTAAATCTAATAGCAAAATCTCTACGAGCTTTTCTCTTAACTTTTCCATTTCACACCCGAAATATACAATACTACTTTCACCGATTCCAAGTATGACATATCCAGTTTATTTCGCACACTACTGCTTCCTCAAAGTCCGATCACTTAGAAGATAGAAATAGTGACCCCCTTCCAAAATTTAATCTCTCTATTCTTACACTCAGAATCACATACCTTTAGTTATACGATTTTCATCATATCAACCACTGTTATGATTTTTATATACAATAAGCTAAACAATTATATTTTTGTCTCTTTTATTCATCTATAGCTAAAGAAAAGATGTCTTAAATACTAAGAAAAATTATACAATTTATATACAAATATGATTTCCAAGAGAAATTCCTACACACAATTTCACTCCCATGCGGTGTGTCCCTATTAAACGCCCATCAAGCGAGTCGATGAAGCTTCATTCACAACTCTTAAGTATAACTATTTATTGAAATTACCTTATTACTTTATTTGTGGTGCTTATGCTCAATAGGTCCATGAATTTACCGAAAACAAAAAACAAAAAAGTGTGAATGGGAAAGCAGGAGAAGAGCTACAGGCTTTTTTACACTAAAGTGTCCCTCAAATTGCACTCCCAACGCTATATATATATATATATATATTATATATATCCGAAATATCTTGTGATAACATATTTCTCTACTTTCACTTATATATATTTCTACTCAACATCGTACACAAATGTAATATTTCTTATCACTACACTATACTACCATATCTAATATCCGGATATTTTCGTATTATTACAAAAGTAAGATCCTCTACTTTAATCAATATTCTCATTATAATTATATATACACTCTATTTTTAACTTTATAATATTGTATTACTATACACTATACTATATATATATATTATTAATATATATAATATATATATGATACTACCTCATTTAGAAACTATATAATCATATTCTATTTATAATATCCTATTGTTCACTAGTTGGAGGATGCAGACACCCACAAAAACAGTCTTTCTTTCCTCAAATAGTTTTCGACAAATGTGCTTTTTCTTTATACCTCAAACGTACAGATTTTATGATTACATTTAGGATTATATAGCTAATCTTCGTCTTCTGATCCATCGCAGAAATTCGCATATTTTTAGATCCGTGAGGTTCGATTTTTTAGATGGTTTGAGCCCTTCTACAGTTCGTCTTCTTTGAGAAAATAAAATACAATCATCTTAGAATCGCATAGTTCCCCGCGTTTTTTCGGATTTCAAGGGGAAGCGTTTACGTATTGAAATGCGTAAAGGAATAGGTAAATTGGGGGGACGTTTTATAGCACCTGATCGGTGCAATAGAAAATCTGCTTGTTTATCTGTAAGTGTTCTGAGAAAGACCGGACTAAAGCATACAAGTCAAAAAGGACCAAGACATGACTTTGAAAATCTCTTATGATGAAAGTCTGAAATTTAGAATTTAATCACTTGGCGCTTGGGTGCTACATCTATGGGTTTTGGGGTTCGGGGAAAGCGTTTTATGAGCGATCATAGTAGCAAAGATTTTAGCAGTAGTATTATTGGACAGAGGAAATTCAGAGTACATAGATTTTTCCCGACATGACTTGTAAATATCGTATTAGTTTTTTTTGTTTAATTCTGTTCAACATAGTATTTTGATTCGACTTAGATGTTGTCAATCAAACATCAAAATCCTTACTCCATTGAGTGTTTTGGGTGTTTCATGTGCGTCGGTGATAGAAATCCTTTGTTTCATTTTGATAAGTGACATATGTGAGAATTGAAGCGTTAGAATTAGTGTATATCATATGATTATGGCAATGTCAAAATGCACGCAGGCATGTATCTTGGAAATTCGTAAGTGTCGTCAGATCATTTGACGTTTCTGGGGTCATGTCTTGAGAAGTGCCATCTATGGGCTTTTTCGGGGAACGAGGCGGAAATGTGCCGTTATATATGAGGTATTGGAGAACGCGTTTGGCAACAGGAATTCAAGGTGAAATGCCGAATGACTTGGAATTCGTAATGTGTCAATTTTTGACGCTGAGGTGTAATCTTGATGGGTTTTTGGGGTCGGGGAAGCCGTTTATGAGGTATGTGAGGCGCGTTTGGAACAGGGAATTCCAAAGTCAATGCCCGACATGACTTGGAAATTCGTAAGGGTAAATTTCGTCAGTTATCTTTGACAGCGTCTCAGTGGTGTAATCACATGCTTTAACACTTCTCTCATGGGTTTTTGGGGGTCGGGGCTTAAGCCGCCAGTCTTTATTGGGTATTGAGGGTTATGGAACAGGCGATTCACAGTCTCATATGACACGACAATGATTGGAAAATTTCATAAGGTCGTCAGATTATCTTGAGATGACAATTTATAGAGGTCAAGTGATTTGACGAATTATGCAGGGGAATTTTATTCAGGAATCATTAATGGCTCGGCGTTGGACAGTCGATTCTTGAAGAATTTTACAAGCGCTGATGTAAAATCTAATAGAGCGAGGGAATCTGTAAAGACACCATAGGTTCAATATGACGACTTATGCATTTGGATAAGTTCTTTGAATTGGCTTCGGTTGAGTGAACTTTTGAAAGCCCTAATACCCGAACTGCCTATCAGATTGGAATAGAGATTATTTGAGGTCGAGCGTTAGCCTATATATTTGAGTTTTAGAGGGCTACGCAAATACAGTTTTGATAACTCACTAGATCTTTCTTCACTAACTCAAGTTGTTTCGATGCAGCTTCTAGTCTGATTATCTTCTTTCAATACAGTTGTATAACTTCTTAGCGTCCTCGCAGTTATACAGGTGTGACGTAACCTCCATCCTGAGACTCAATTGTGTTAAGGCACCATGGCACCTTAGGGGGGATCAATACATACTTACAAAAACCGAAATGTGTTAGTAGAAGGTTTGAAACTTTAGAGAAGGATTCGGAGTCGGCTGAATCTAGAAAGAGAAAAGATTCGCCCAAATTGATATTGAGCAATTGGTCAGATGAGTTTTTTAGGCAGATTTTGAATCGGTGCTGAGGTTTAATTTAACAAATTGAAATTCAATAATAACAATATTATAATACGCTTCAAAATAACTGATTCTGTTCTTGCATCAATCCGTACATATCGTCTGATATGACATTGATTTGCATTCAGATAGACCCGTCTTTCTAGAATGTTTGAACGACTGTCCATTATATTTTCAAAATCTCATTTTCTTTTTCATACTTTCCCTCAACTTGATATTAAATTAGTCTTTCCTTCAGAAAGTTGAAGGACACTTGCTCATATTTTTGATTGCTTTTTTGCTCATATTTTATTTTACATTTATACTTTTGTGTTTAATTTTTATTATATTACAGTTTTTTTTTTTTTTATAATTTTTTTTGTCTAAATATTGTTATGTAACTTCTAGTTGTGATACTTTTCTTCCTTTTTTTTGAATTTTTATATAAATTTTGCAATATTGTTTCTCAATTGTTTTGCAAAATTTATTTGATTTTCTACTTTTTTTGTACATGTAAGTAGCTGCATTTACACTTGTAGCATTCCTTTTTTTTTAATATCTTTGTGTTATTTTCTTTTATTTTCAATCTCCTTTCTCATTTTTTAATTTTTTTTTTTTCTTCAAATTTTTTTAATTTTTTTTTTTTTTTTTTATATTAAATTTAGTGTTCTTATTATTTTTTTTATAAGTTTAATTTATATATTTGTTAATTAATATTATATATTTATAAAATTTATTTTTTTTTAGTTTTATATGCTTTAAACATTTTGTTTTTTACTAAAAATTATATTCTTTTTATATGTTTATAACTTAAAAATTTTACATTTTTACATGCCTTAAAGAGTAACAATCAGTAATCGTAAATCATAAAAATTGCCCTCTCATTATCTTACTCATTAAGCCTTCAATGGATCTATTGATCAATTGATTAGGTTCAATTGATTGATTTATTGATTCAAGTCAATTTTTTTATAACATACACAAAACTTTTATTTATTTTGTTTTTGTTTTTTAAAACTTTTGTTTATTAACTAAAAATTATTCTTTTCTATGTTTTAACTAATTAAAAAAAATTTGCTATTTTTGCAGTCCTATAAAGATGTAAATGAGTAGTCAGTAAAATCAATAACAGTAAATCAGTTAATCAGTAAAATCAACTATCATCAAGCACCTCCTACCTTAGTTATCCATAGATCTAGTTGATTATTGACCTACTTTGGCTTAAATTGACTACCTTTGATTCTATGATCTATCAGTCATATTTTGTATAAAATAGACACACAAACTGTTTTATTGTTAATTTTGATGTGTGGTTTCCTATTAACTTATGTGTTTTACTATAGAACAACATTTATATGATTTTGTTTTCTTATTTTCTACTATAAAATTTTTATCTTTGTTATTATTTGCTTAAAACAATTTTGTTTTTACTAAAAACTGTATTCAAAACAAAATGTTTATAACAAATTAAAGAATCATACTTGCATGTGATAAGTTACATGAACCTTATTAGCAGTCTATGTTCAGTAATGGATCAATGAAGGGTAGAATTGCAATATATTTACCTAGTTCCTTATCCTTCCATGATCTATTGATCTATTTGATCTATGATCTATTGAATCTATTGATCTATTGATTCAAGTCATATTTTCTTATTAAACTTGTTATGTTTTACATACCCTATAACAGTAAATCAGTAAATAAGTAAATCAAACTGCCTTCCAGCAACCCTCCTACCCTTCCATGATATTGATCTATTGAATGCATTGATTCAAGTCATATTTTGTAATAACATAACACAAAACTTTATTTATTTTTTTGTTTGTTTCTTTAAACATTATGTTTTTTACTTATAAAATTATTTTTTTGTTTTATTTTGCTTTAAACCATTTTGGTTTTTTACTACCAATTGCATTTTTACATAACTTAAAGCAGTAATCAATAAATCAGTACATCAAACTCCCTCCATATCTGCCTTCATGATCTATTGATTTATTGATCTATTATCTATTGATCTATTGAATCAAGTCCTATTTTGTATATATAAAACAAATTTTTATTTATTTTGTTTTATTTTCTTTAATCATTTTGTTTTTACTAAAAAATTTATTCTTTTTATGTTTATAACTTTTAAAAAAATTTGCATTTTTACATACTTAAAGCAGTAAATCAGTAATCAGTAAACCAGTAAAGCAGTAAATCAGTAAATCAAGTAAATCAAACCACTCCTCCATACCCTCCTACCTTCCATGATCTATTGATCTATGATCTATTGACGTATTGATCTATTGATCTATTTATTCAAGTCATATTTTGTAATAACTAAAAAAAAACTTTTATTTTATTTTTGTTTTGTTTTCTTTAACCATTTATGTTTTTAACTATAAAAATTTATTTTATTTTGCTTTTTTTTACTATAAAAATTTTATTTATTTTGTTTTATTTGCTTTAACATTTTGTTTTTACTAAAAATTATTCTTTTTATGTTTATAACTTAAAAATTTTGCATTTTTATATACTTAAAAATTTTTGCATTTTTACATACCTTAAGAGTAATCAGTACATCAGTAAATAAACTGCTACTACTCCTCCTTACTGATCTATTGATTTTTATCTATTGATCTATTGCTCTATTGATTCAAGTCATAATTTTGTATAAATAACACAAAACTTTTATTCTGTTTTTTGTTTTGTTTTCTTTAAACATTTTGTTTTTACTAAAAAAATTATTTTTTTTATGTTTATAACTTAAAAAATTTGCATTTTTACATACCTTAAAGCATTAAATCAGTAAATCAGTAAATCAGTAAGCAGTAATTCAGTAAGCAGTAATCATAAATCAGTAATCAACTGTATCCAGCCACCCTCCTAACATTCCATGATCTATTGATCTATTTGACCTATTGAGCTATTGATTATTGATCTATTCGATTCAAGTCATATTTTTGTATAACATAACACAAAAACTTTTTATTTATTTTCTTTTGTTTTTCTTTAAACATTATGTCTTTTACTATAAATTTTTTTATTTTGTTTTTATTTTTACTTAAAAATTTATTTATTTATTGTTTTATTTGCTTTAAACATTTTGTTTTTAACAAACAAAATTATTCTTTTTATGTTTTATAACTTAAAATTTTGCATTTACTAAAAATTTTGCATTTTACATACCTTAAAAGCAGTAATCAGTAAATCAGTAAATCAACTGCCCTCCATAACCTCCTACCCTTTCCATCGATCTATTGATCTTTGATATTGATCTATTGTTATGGATTCAAGTCATATTTTGTAATAATATAACACAACACCTTTATTTTATTTTTGTTTTGTTTCTTTAAACATTTTGTTTTTACTAAAAAATTTATTCTTTTTATGTTTATAACTTAAAAAAAAATTTGCATTTTTACATACCTTTAAGCAGTAAATCAGCAGTAAATCGTAAATCAGTAAAAGCAGTAAAACAGTAAATCAGTAAATCGTAAAATCAAACTATCACCAACTAACCCTCTACTACTTCCATGTCTATTGATCATTGACCTATTGGAGCTATTGATCTATTGGATCTAATTGATTCAGTCAAATATTTTTGTATACACATAACACAAAAACTTTTATTTAATTTGTTTTGGTTTTCTTTAAACATTATGTTTTACTATAGAATTTATTTATTTTGTTTATTTTTTACTAATAAAATTTATTTATTTTGTTTTATCTTTGCTTTAAACATTTTGTTTTTTTACTTAAAAAATATTCTTTTTATGTTTAAAAATTGAAAATTTTGGCATTTTTTACATACCCTAAAGCAGTAATCAGTAAATGCAGTAAGATCAAACTACCATTCCACCTCCTACCATTTCGTGATCTATTTTGAACTATTGATCTATTGATCTATTGATCTACTTATTCAAGTCATATTTTTAATAAACATACACAAACTTTTATTTTATTTTGTTTTGTTTCTTTAAACATTATGTTTTTTTACTATAAAAATTTATTTATTTTTGGTTTTATTTGCTTTAAACATTTTGGTTTTTACTAAAAATTTAAACTTTTATGTTTATAACTTAAAAAATTGCATTTTCTACATACCTTAAAGCAGTAAATTCAGTAAATCAGTAAATCAGTAAAGCGGTAAATCAAACCCAGCCATCCTCCTACCCATTCCATGATCTATTGATCTATTAGATCTATTGATCTATTGATCTTTTGATTCAATCAATTTTGTATAACATAACACAAAACTTTATTTATTTTGTTTTGTTTTCTTTAAATTTTGTTTTTACTATAAATTTATTTATTTTCGTTTTATTTTTACTATAAAAATTTATTTATTTTGTTTTTATTTGTATTTAAAAAAATTTGTTTTTTTACTCACCAAAAATTATTCCTTTTTATGTTATAAACTTAAAAATTTTGCATTTTTTTACATACTTAAAGCAGTAAATCACAGTAAATAGTAAATCAAACTGCCATCCTATCCCATTTGTGATCCATTGATCTATTGATCTTGATCTATTGATTATTGATTCAAGTCATATTTGTATAACATATCTCAAAAACCTTTATTTTTATTTTGTTTTTAATTAAATA
>JABUQX010128246.1:30000-32500 GCA_015478945.1 Trachelipus rathkii
GTGTGTTTTATTGAACAATGGCAATAGTTATGCATTGATTCCAATAGGTCACTCAACAAAACTGAAAGAGGAATATGAAAATATAAGAATGATCTTTCAGAAGCTTAGATATAATGAACACCAGTGGTCTATATGCGTTGATTTGAAGATGGTCAACATCTTACTTGGGCAGCAAAGCGGATATACTAAGTACCCTTGTTTCATATGCTTGTGGGATAGTAGGGCTAAAGAAGACCACTGGGAAAAAGTTGTATGGCCTGCTAGGGAAAATATGACTGTAGGTGCATCAAATATCATTAACGAACCACTGGTTGACAGGGGAAAAATTATTTTCCCACCACTCCACATCAAACTAGGACTGATGAAGCAATTTGTTAGGGCCCTAGACAAAGATGGTGAATGTTTCAAATATATTTGCAGATTTTTTCCAGGGTTGAGTATGGAGAAACTCAAAGCTGGAATCTTTAGCGGCCCTCAAATTCGCCAAATCATCAAGGATGACAATTTCATAAATTCCATGACTGATATTGAAGCATCTGCCTGGAAAAGTTTTGTCTTGGTTGTTCAGAACTTTTTGGGCAACCATAAATCTGCCAACTATGTAGAACTCGTACAGAAAATGCTTTCAGACTTCAAAAATTTGAATGCTAATATGAGCATAAAAGTTCACTTTCTACATAGTCACTTAGATCGGTTTCCGGATAATCTAGGATGTTATAGTGAGGAACAAGGGGAGAGGTTCCATCAAGATATCAAGGTGATGGAAAAAAGATACCAAGGAAGATGGGATACACACATGATGGCAGACTATTGTTGGAGCCTTCAACGTGATTGTCCACATTCTGCACACAGAAGACAATCATATAGACAGCGATTTGTAATGCATTAATTGTGATTTCATTGTACTGAATTGAATGTTTTGACCTATTAGCATTTTATTTACTTACTCATTAACAATTTGATATATATCTTTCGTGTTTTTTATTGTGAATTACGTTACAACCTAACATAAATTGTTGTTATTAATGTATTTTTGTGACCACCCTGTATCTCAAAAACTAGAGCCAATCTAGGAAAACGGAGGTCATATTCGGAATCAGGGCAACAGGTTACCTATAAAATGACCTTCAAATGTTTTGCCGCAAAATCTTTGTTGTCCAATAATAATAGCATCCGCAACTGGTTTCGCTCTCCGCCATAATGAGAAATGGATTTCAAATTGAAAATCAAATCAAGTAGTTATTACTCATTTTATTAAAGATTAATTAAAAAATAATTATCTTTTAATGATTAGAGGTTTCGGTATCAACTTTCAAGTGTGCATGAAAAGGTTTAATTTAAAGAAGATGAAAATGAAGCATGTTAAAACTGTTGTCGTCAAGTTATTACGAAATGTAATTAAAAAAAAGCAGTATTTACGTTTTATGTTGTAAAATATAGTGAATATTTTAGCAATTAACATTTTAATACATATAAAATAGTGTTCTGAAGGAGGGGGCAGTAAATATTTTGCATTGCATAAATCGCAACAAGCAATATTGTATTCAGAGACGAGTGCAAGCACTATTGATCCTTCAAACCATTTTCCCTCTGTTAATCAACATGGGAAATCATTGCAAATTGTTCCTAATGAATGTAGTCTTTAACTAGTAACAATATTTTATAGGTAATATATGTAGAACGAATATTCATGCATCAAACAAAGTGAAAGAAATAGGAACGTTTAAAGATACAGTGAAATGAGACAATTATAAACCTATGGTATAATAGTTTCTTTTTAAAAACATTGTTTAACTATATCTTATGTTACGACTTCTCATTTCATTTGACATTTCTGCTGAACGACTAGTTAAAGATTCATTAAATTATTTTTTATATAGACACTTTGATGTTATATATTCCCCTCATTATCTACAGAAGTAGGCGATATATATAAAAAAATAAATACAATTTTTATAATTTCGTTCCTCTTGGCAAAATAGGGATAACTAGTAAAAGAAATCAATTTGAAAGCTTGAGATACTCCACTGAAGGCTTCCATTTTCAAATATCTCACTTCGTGTCACGTGTCATACTCCTTCTATCTTAGACAAAATCTAGTGGCTTCAGCTGCATATCACTGATATATATATATATATATATATATATATATATATATATATATATATATATATATATATATATATATATATATATATATATATATATATATATATATATATATATATATATATATGTTTTTTTTTTTTTTTCTCACCTCACGGGCATACCCCTATTCAAGGGGGAACTTTCTAGGTAATTTCTACCTAGGATTCGAGAACCCACGACCTTGCCATGCGACTCCGTCGCTCTACCGTAGGCTAGGTGTGTGTGTGTGTGTGTGTGTGTGTGTGTGTGTGTGTGTGTGTGTGTGTGTGTGTGGCAATTTCTCTCTCTCTCTCTAACAAACTAATTAATTTACACCTAACTTTGAAATCGAAGTATAGAGGATCCTAGGTTT
>JABUQX010128247.1:0-5000 GCA_015478945.1 Trachelipus rathkii
TAGAATCAATAATAATATAATAATAATAAGTATTAATAATAATAAATATATATAATAATAATATAATTAATAATAATATAATATATAATGAATATAAATATAATAATAATAATATATTCTTATAAATAATATACCACGTCAATGAGAGAGAGAGAGAGAAAGAGATATAGAGAGAGAGAGAATTATAGTAGAGAGAGAAGGAGAGCAATAATTAGAAATGAGAAATTATTTTTTCTTAAATCTTAGTTAATTTTTGAGTTAGATACGATAGATTAAAAATATTAGAGTGTTTTATTTATTTTAATATTCATATATTTTATCTTAATATTACTTCAGTTTGTTATTATATTATATATTATTTATTAATTATATACATATTTATATATATATAATATCAATAATATTTATATAATAATATATTATAATTATATAATATAATATATATATTTATATATATATATTATATTATAATATATATATTATTTTTTTATATATATATATATATTATATATTTATATATATATTTAATTATTTTTATTTTATATATTATATTATTAATTATATATTAAAGATATTATTATATATTATTTAATATAATATATTTATTTTTTAAGTAGTAGGGTATATAATATCCGGTTACTACCTATCTATATAATATATATTATATGCTGGCTACCTTATATGAGGCCACTTTCCAGAACCCTGGGAGGATCGGTGCCCGGGTTTAGAATAGTTGAGGCTCATTCCGATGCTAGGAGTATAGGAGTCGTCCCTTCGATTTAGCTTGGACGGTAAGTTTGTGTCTGGTTGTTCCATTTTCCGCTCTGATAATCAAATATATGTTGCACCCCGTGTGCACGTCGTCATCATTGTATCTACCTATATCCGTCCTGTTTCTCTGTCAATATATGTTCTATTGATAGCATTTAATAGGGCTTCATGTAGTTCCACTTTATACCTATACAATTATCATATATCTTATCTATATTATATTATTTATCTCACTAAGACTATTTTTATATCTTATCTTATATATATATTATATCTTATAATATATATATAATATTATTTATATTATATATAATTTAAATATTTTTATATACTTTAGGTTCCTATCTTGTAAAATATAAGAATAAAATTATTGAGTTCGAGACATGGTTATGTTTAATATAAATACTAATGAAATATTTATATATATAACTTCATACTTTCTCTTTCTTACCATTTTTATTTATTATTCTTTTACTTATTTTCACAGATTTAGTTTAGCAGATACATTAAAATTATAAGGATAGGATATGCTTGTTAATATATTATTAATTAACTATATTAATTATTATATTATATATATTTAATATTATTATATTAATATATATATTATAATAATATATATATATTATATATATAATATATATATATATATATATTTATATTCTATAATATATATATATAATATAATATATATATTATATATTAATATTTATAATTAATTATTATTATATATAATTAATTTTGTATATATTAATATACTATCAGTAATTTAACTACGAGGGACGTAACTCGTCTCCTAGAACCTTTGTGAATTCAATAATCTTTAAATAACTCAACTTCTATACATAAATAAAATATCTCCTCACTTAACTCTAATTACACCTTCCATACTTATCCTATCTCTTTCGAACGGTTCTCTCTCGTCCACTCTATCCTGTAATGACCCAAATAATATAATACATCCTTTGAGCCTTAACAATAAACAAAAATGTCTTAGGATAAACCTAACATAATCACAACGTGATTTGTACTAGGGTTCTGCCTTCAAAGAACATGGGTATAATCTAGTTTAGATCTGAGACTTTATTTTTCTCATCTTCTCAGTAATATAAACTTACCAGCTATAAATATACAAGGTCAAGTACAATCCGCCCTATTGTTTGTAGAGATACTTTACTGTCTATTACTCATAATCTGGTGAGGGCTTATCTAAGTTTCACCGGTATTATATTGAAACAGGGTCGAGTCAAATAAAGCCCTAAAAAGATCCTTCATTATAAACACTGTTCCGTTTTAACTTTTCACATTCTACTTATGACACTTACATATACTTATAATATCTTTGCGTGCTGAGATTATTATATGTAATATTGAGTGCTTATATCTATTACTTTTCTATACATATGGTACCTGCAGCCGGCAGGTGCTCGAGGGAACTTGCTCAACTGCTCGTACCATCCTTACCTTTTTACGATACCCGTTAGCACAAGGGTGTAATAGATGTTCAGTGGCGTCGAGGGTGGCTGTGGTAGAGTTTTTTGTGTGGAGTATTAGTTGGGAAACCCACACATGAGAACTTAGTTGCTTGCGGTGCTTACCTTCTTTCCTTGCACTAACTTTAATGTATCTGTTGGAAATTTAATATCATTTCCCAATATCATTCTGTGTTTCCTGCTGAAAATTTATATCTTCGTATCACTTCAATCAGCAAAATTGACGTCATGATCTCATCTTGCGAAATTTAATGGATTGTTAGTTCGAGTTAGAGCTCCTGAGACGTGCATAAATACACCTTCCCTCCTTGAAATAAGAGCTCGCCAGTTAGAGTAGGCGGTGACAATGGTAAATATAGATATAAGTTAAATATATATATATATTTTATATATATATAATATATATTATTATTATATATATTATATATATATATATATTTATATTTGATATAATATATATGAATATAAATTATATCTTTAGGTACTTAATATTATATTTTAATATAAAGATCAATTTTTTTTTTTAAATGAACCTTGATAACTTATAAGATATCGAGGGGCCCAAAATTACCTAAGAAGGTTGACCTAAGATCCCAAAAGAAATATGAGAATTAATTTTTATCCTGGTAACCTATCAGAAGAGTATTAGTTATGTTTCATAGATATGTATATATTTAAATAATAAGGGAATCAAATTGAAATATTTACCTAGTTTTTGTTGAAATACTGATGAAAGTGTAATGAAAGTAATTATTTATATATATTAATTATTAATATATAATATATATATATAATATAATATAATATATATATTAATTCTTATATTATATATACTATATTAATATATAATATTATATATATATATTAAAGTATTATATTATATATATATATATATATAATTTATATATTATTAATATATATATAGATTATTTATATATATAATAAATATATATATATATATGCTAGATTTTTTATAATATTTGGGTAGTTCATCATAAAGGATATAGGACGTTGTTCACTTAACATCTGCCCTTAACCTACCAAAATCGACCCCATGTTATATATTTAAATATATTGTAAAATATATTATTAATATTTAATATATATATTTATTATATATATAATATAATAATTATATATATAATTATATATATTAATATATATATATATATAAATATATATATATCTATCTATTATATATATCTATATATTAATATAATATATTATTATTATATATTATATTATATAAATATATATATTTATATATATTATTATATATTATATTATATTAATAAATATATTACTATAATATTATATAATTACTATATTAATATATTAATATAGTATATATTTATAATATATATATATATATATATTTATATATAATATAATATATATATTTATATATATAATATGATATATATATTAAATATTATTATATATATAATATAAATATATATAATATTATATATATTAATATTATAATATATTATATATATAATATTAATTAATATATATTAATATAATAATAATATATTATTATATTATTTTACTTAATTTATATATATATATACTATTAAATATATATATTATATATAATATATGTATTATTAATAATATATTATATATATATATATCTAAATATATATCATATATTATTATATTATTTAATATATATTAAAATTAATAATATTATATTATTTAAATATATTAATATATTATATATATTAATAATTTATATAAATATATATTATTTATATTTATATACATTATATATAATATAATATATTAATTTAATATTAATATAATTTATAATTATATTAATTTAATTAATATCTCCCCTTGTAGCTCAAGAAGGTATACTTATTCTCGCTTAATAATTTTGTGGAGTATATTAGCTCTAGGTTATATCGGTATATCGTTGATAGTGAGGTATCCCTTTAGTTTCTAAGCACATCTAGTTTTCTGACTCCTTATATTAATTCAGCTCATGAGTAGGTTTTACCTGCTTGCGTTCAAAATTTATCCTCTCTTAAGGCTCAAAGTCTGGCCACTCATAGGATTGCTAAGAAAGACATGGAATATATATATAGTAATGGATTTTTTATTCCTTATTATATTTTTTTACCTTATTTATATGGCTTAAAAATACCTTGCTAATAATAGTTAGGGTGAGGACGTGAGTGGTATAGGTATATATATAATTATATAATTTGTAGGGTGTATTAGGTAATAGTATAGTTCAAGTAGTAGGGGTAAGTAGGGTATATAATATTTAATATATTAATTATCTTAATATATATATAATATAATATAATAATATTTAATCATATAATAAATATAATTAAATTAATAATATATATAATATTAAATTATATTAAATATATATATATATTATGTATATATATAATAATATCGTAGTGCATAAAGCTAATTATTTACCAATCCTGCATTGGATTATAATCCTACTATCTGAGATTATAGTGTACGTAATCATTTTTTTTAATAGTAGACTCTTAAGTGTCTTATAAATTTAATTAATGAGATATAATAATATAATTATCAATTATATCACATTGAATTAATGCAATGTATATGCCTTGCAATTAAGTAAAAACATTTATATATATAATTATTGTAGTGTCATGAAGATAATTATTCTTATGAATGATATGTAGCTTAGCTTGATAAGCATGGAGAACACTCTACATACGGAGGCATCAGAAGGTAGAATAA
>JABUQX010128247.1:15000-30262 GCA_015478945.1 Trachelipus rathkii
TGCTTTTTGTGTTTAAATTAGGTGATAAAACAGATATTGTAATAAAAGTACACATAAAATGAATTAAAAGTAATTGCAAAACGTGATATAGTTCGTTGAAGTGTATACTCTTGAAAATATTGAATGCAGTAAATCTTTACCACATTGTACCTTTTTCTTCGTCACTAGTGAACCTATTTCGTGTGAATTCCAGATGGTCTGAGGGATTCTTGTTTTATTAAGTTTATAATAACCCCATTTAGCCATCTCAGCGGGTCGTGGAGAGGTTTGTTATTAGGTGCTAGGCTTCTGAGATTTCCTAAGAGGCAAAGAAAGAGTTGGCAAAATCCAATTGGTCATCAGCAGGATTTTGAAATAAATTTTATCTTTGAATTGGGAATATGATCCTGATACTAAGAATTGCTTATGAGGAGAGCGAGGGTCAGATCATCTTATAATTGAATAAGAATTATTAAATTTCTTTTCTCTTTTTTGTTTTTATTATTTTGCATTGTTCAATTAAATATATAATTAAAAATGATTAAGCAAAAGTAATAAAATGAAAGATTTTTCTAGTTTGTTTGCGCTCCAGATTTGTGTTTTGTCTAATTTTAAAAATTAAATGGTATTGGAAAGAGACTATCATTCGAGTGTTACCAGCGACTACATTTTTGGAAAAATTTTTACCACAATATGTGGTATTTTGCTGATTCGGTATATTTGGTTCGGACTATGTGCTGCTTTGTCGCTTTGCGAAGACTAATTTTGAAATTTTTGCGCGTTTTGCGGCTTTCGCGAGACTTAGTTTTTCCCACATTGCGCTTTAGCGTTTGCGCTCTAAATTTTAAAATAATTGTGAATCATTTCTTTGTATATATTATATATATATATATTATATTTATTCTATAATTATTTCTCCTATTATTATTATTTTATATTGTGATAAAGTTTATGTAGGTTTTAATTATTTATTATTATATAGGTTTTATATGATTTATTTGTATATTGAAATTATTTTTGTAGGTGATATTTTAAACAGTTATTGGTTATGATTTGTATAGGGTATTTTTATTATTATTATGGTTAGAAGTTTATTTTTGTTTGTAGCGTAATAGGTTTATATGGTCTGGATTTGGTGTATAGTTATTGTGATATATATAGTATTAGGTATATGTTATTTTTAGTGTGATTATTATATTAGTAGGTTTATTGTGTATTGGCTATATATATATATGAGTAGTTGTGATTTAGTATTTTTGTATTAGTTTTTGAATTATGCGTGTGTTATATTTTGAATTGTGTTTAGTTTTATATATACTAGGTTTCTTGATAATAGATATTATGATACTATGTAGAATGTTGTTATTTTTTTTGTTATTTGGTAATTGCCATTTCTTTTTCTTGATTGAGTAATTAATATATGTTTAACTATATCCTCGAACTTACCACGCACTTGTATATATTACAATGACTATAGTAGGTTTTCGAGTAATGTTGAATGATATTATTAATATTATTATATTGTGTAATAATTATTAATCTTTGGGTCAAGAGTATGAGTGTGATCAATGAACATGTCATATTTGGATAAGTACGAGACTATAGTCTGTGGAAATATAGTTGTGTTTAGGCGGAGTGCGCTGTTTAAATACCAGTGTAGAGAGACAATCTAGACTTTTAGTTAATGTTAAGGCTTGTACGCATATGTAGTGGATGATATTTGAATTTAAAATTATTCTTATTTAAACTAATGTAAGGGCAATAAAAATTAAATTAAGTTTAATTATATTAAATTAAATATTTATTTTGCTTCCGATTGAATAATGAAAAAATTACGAATGATTATTTCGTTCAAACCGTCTTAAGAAATGGAAAGTTTTAATTTAAATAAAAGTTCACACCTAACGTCTATAGATTATTTGGCTATTATGAGCATCAGCATGCACACAACACCACACACACCACACACACACACATATATATATGGATTATTTTTATCATTATTTATTATTAGTGATAGTTATTTTGTTTTTAGATTTTAGTATAGGGGTATCAGTTATTAGGTATAGTATTAGTTGCTGGGTATGGTATGAGTATAGTTTATTATGAAGGTATTTTATTAGTCGTAGTTTTTTAGACTACTTAATTTTTTTGTGGAGCACCTAAAGTAACTTCGCATGAGCTAAATAGAGTGGTTTTGAATTAATAGTTATAAAAGTTTTTTTTGTCTAGGAGTTCATTTGTAAAATTTAAACAGTGATTAGAATTACTCTGTGACATAGCACTAATTATATTTGTTGATCGGACTCTGAGGTGAATGTGACATGCTATCTAATTACGTGTGTTGAATTCTATATAATAGGTGGATTTATATGGTAGGGCAGTATATATTATTGGGGGTATTATTAGTGGCGATTTTTATAGGTTTTTTGTACTTTTATATGTCTAGGATAGTGGTAGTTTATATTTTTTAGTGAGTTGAGTGTGGTTATTTATATGTATTTGTATAGTGATTAGTTTATAGTATATTTAGTTTGTATTTTGGTGAATATAAGTATGGTTTCTATTAGGGTATTGGTAATAGTATGAGTATATTTGTTGTGGTATAATATAGATTTTGCCCTTCAAGTAAAGGAATTTCGTGTATTGTTTGGTGAGTGTTGATTTGCTTGTGGTTCGCCGTGTTTCCTTGTTTTGTTTATTCGGGTATGTTCACAGCATATTTTTTCGTCGTAGAACTTACCCCTTTTATTGATCTCAATGTGTTGCTGTTTATATATCAACTATTTCAATATACGATTATTCGTGACTTATTGGGTTATATTTTTTTTAAGGTTTTACTTTTGTTTGCGTGCGTGAGACGAGTTCGAGGGGTCGGTGGTTAATTCGCATCATGCTTGCGTAGTGACTGAAAATCAGGAGTAAGGCTTTTATCTAGTTTGTAAATAAAAGCTAAGTATGGTATGATATAATATAGTTACATAGCGATGATATCAAGAAGAAATATTTAGGTTTTATAATTACTAACAACATTTCACGAGGATGCAATTCTTATGATTTTTGCAATTATATTAATTTACTCTAATAATAAGTTTTAATTAATTGAAATAATGTCATAACGAACGATTATTTGTTAGGATCGAAATTCAAGCGGAAATTTCCTATGGCTCGGGCTATGATGGCGTTATAGTACTATGCTGATAATGGAGGTTACTTAACTAGTTATTGGTAATATATATTTTCATTATTTATATTAATAATTATACGCGTATAACATGTTTATCTACTGGAGTTATTATATATGAGTTTATTATATAATTTATTATTTTTATTATGGGTAATATATATAGCGGGATTATTATATTATTTTTTATTATATTGTTATTCTTAGTATATATTTTTTTGATATATAATAATTTTATATTATTTTTATGATATTTGTGGTATGTTTATAATATATAATAATAAGTTGCATTTCATTTTAGTGGTGTAGTAGGTACTATTTATGTATATATTATCTATATTATATATTTTTATTATAGTATATATGTTAGGCTTTGGAAAATTTCTAATTATATAGTAAATTTTTATTTTTTGATTGGTATAATTATTTAATATAAGTATTTATCATCGTATTTTTTGTTATATTATAGATATATTTATATTTGTGTTATATATATATATTTTATTTATATATAATAATAGTTTATATATATGAGGTATAATCGATATATATTTTTTTAAATATATATCTAGTATATGGTTTATATTATTAACTAATTATATATATATATATTTATTTATTCAAAATACCATATCCCTCATAGCTGTAGGGTGGTGTTGGTGTATGATAAGTTTTTAACTTATCCGGTCACCTTTCATTCGATAAAGATAACGCTTATTGATTATGATAGAGTGGTTTTCTATCTCTTCTTTATGCTATCAGGTCTAATAGAGAAGTGTAAGTTATGTCTTCTTTCCGTATGACTCTACGCGTTTCTCGGGCGAGAAGAACAGAATGTCACTTTTCCTAGTATACACTTTCAATAGTGTGGTTCCAAGTTTCTCTTTATTTAAAATTTTAAATTCATAATTATTCCAAAATCAAAATAGTAAGTATTTTATTAATTAGAAAAAATAAAAGAAAAAAAAAAAAGATTGCTGATATGCTTCATTGGTTTAAATGATATTAATATATTAATAATCTTTTAATTTTTTTGAATTTCTTTGTAAATTAATAATAATTTATTGCTTGTTATTGGAACTTATGACCCTATTATACTCTCTACCCTTGAATTAAATCCATAGTAACTTTGAAAAGTATCCTTCTCATGTCTACATCCCTTCAAAATATAAGCCTTTAAGGTATAGTCTACATAAATTCCTTTCTTATTACTTATATTACTTTTATCTCTTAATTTATTATTGCTAATGTTTCCATTTATGATCACACTCGATAATATCCAAGTCATATATATATATTATATTATACTATATATTATTATACATATTTTATAGTACTTTTAATATATATAATTTATAATTAATATTATAGTTTTAGTGATTTATTTTATTTGGTATAATAAATATTTTTGATTCTATTTATAGTTACTAATTTGGATATATGTTATGCCTGAACATTAAGGATAAGTTTATTCATATTCGTCGATATAAATACTATAACAATATTTTTTTTTTATTATTATTTTAGATTGATTGAAACATATTTTATTAGTTATCGTATAAATTTACAAAGCTATATTTCATGGAAGCTAATATATTTCCGGTTTATCCTGATTGATATTTGGTGTTTAGTTATATGATGACTATGCGAGTTTTTTGTAAAAAATCTGAAATGTATTTGTTTTATTTTGAAATTCCCTTCTGATTCCTTTGGTGATTTGAGGGAGCTTTCCTCGATAACTTATTTATGTTGAGCTGTAGAGGAGTGTATTTATTTTTATTGTTATTGTTCCTGGCTTGCTATGTTCTTGTGAAATATATTGATTCGTTTTACAAATCTACTTTTAAAGCCTGTATTTCTCATTATACGGTAGTTTGGCGGTGGTATAGTTGTGTTATTAGTCAACTGAGTAAAGGTTTATCATTATTTTTTATTTATTATTTTATATTTATTTAAGGTAGGATAGTTTCGTTTATAATATTATATATTTGATCAGTATCTTATAATATGCCGTCTGAGGGATAATACAAATACAACTGTTGATTTTCAGATATATTTTTTTTAGGTGAGTTTATGTATTAGTTAGATAAGTATTCTTCGAAAATTTATTACTGTGGGTCTCAGAGAATCAATGATAGGAATATGGCTTGGTAAATTTGCAGGTGTTCTATTAAAGAGAAAAATAAAATAAACGACAGGGGATTACTCTAAAAATATAATATATCAGTTGCCTTGAGCTGCTCGTTTGTGGTTCACATTAATAATATATTGGTATTATCATGCGTAGAGCTTATACTATATGAAAGTGTATTTCCTTATCTCTTTACGTCCTTCATTACTTTCGTTTGGTTCGTTGCTCGTGGTTCTTTTGTGTCTCTATAGGCGGAATTGTCTGATGGGGTGGCGCTCAGCCTTGCGGACGGCGAACTTGCGGAACGATTGCCCACCACGACTTTTTGCGGAACGTGTGTGTAAAAAGAACGCGAGCGACGCACGTTTTACTGGAGATTGCGAATTTCATCTGGCGCAATATAGCGTTTGAATTTAATGACGTATTAATATTAACAGACGGATTGTATAGAAACAATTATTATGTGCTTCTAGTATCGCATTAGTAGACAAGTTGTTGTGGCCCGGTTTTAATTAAAGGTTCAGTCTTTGCATATGAACATGAATATTTTAGATATATAAACTTTATCACATACAGAATCTTTATAATTATTAGGTTTTTTTTATATTAACTAAGTATCTGGGAACAAATAACGAGGTGGGTCTCACAAGCTTGTGTGGACCTCACCCGCATTTGGCTGTAATCGCCTGGAGCATTAATAAAATCAATCCCACGGAAGGTAAGGTGAACGTATTCTAGCGGAATGAATAAAACAGATACCATTTTTTGTGTGCGCAAAATTATTATCCTATTGATATTCGCGTGACGATAGTGAATACAATAGTATGACAGTAGGATCTGGAACTACTGCCTTTGCGAAGTTATTTCAGAGTGATTAGGTACGAATCACCTCGCAAGAGTGGTAATTGCAGTTTTGTTAGTTTCAACCTTACGCACAGATCATCCATCCATCATTAGTAATTATTTTATTATTTGTTATTAATAGGATTTTGTTGTTATTAATAGGATTTTGTTGTTATTAATGGGATTTTGTTCTTTTATTAAAAAAAATTTTCTTTATGGTATTGGATATCGTTATATATTATATATATAAATTTTATTAACTGTACGGTAGTTGATTATTATATTTATTCGTACTTATATATATATAGTTGTGTATTTAGGGGTTACTTCATTTGTATATGGATTTATATTGTAGTTACGGTATATTATATATTATATTTTTATATTATTTATTTTATGTAGTAAGTTTAGGAATTAAACATAAATAAGTAATAGTGTGGTTTATAATTCTTTTTATTTAATAAATATACCTTTAAATATTTATTATATATATATTTATTTGATTACTATATTTGGTTACTATTGTGAACTAATAATTATATTATGAGTTTATTGTTATTTTTATTGTTATATTTATATATATATATATTAATATTATTGTCATATATACTATATCTGTATATGTATATTATTATATATAATTATATATATATATAAATAATATATTATATATATTATTCATTATTCGATGATATTATTAATTTTTTTTTATGATTATATATATACTATATATTACTGTAGTTATTTTATTATTTCTTTGTTTTTTGTATTACGATTTATTACTTTTATTCGCTATCATTAGGTTATATATATCTAATAATTTAATTTTTATTATTATGTATATTTATGTTAATTTAGGTTTATATCATTGGTATAATTATATTATTATATTTTATATTGTGATATAACTTTTTATATATATAGTATTTATTTATAATATATATTAGTTTTGAATATTTTTATTTTATTTATATAATTTATATAATATAGCTACGTATTTTTTTTATTTATAATATGTTGTTTCTTTTGTGCTTTTTTTTGTATTTCACTTCTCATTTTCCCTAAAATGGAAAGTAAAGTGACGCGACAGAGCCATCGGAAAAGAAACAGATATAAGTATTAATCTATGACATAGTCGAAAAGAAAGCCCAGCCTTACCGCCCCCTCAGTACCTTATAATTTAATTGAGAACTCATTTTCGCAGTCTAGAAAGTGGCCACCCATAAAGCTTCATGTGGTATCAGGGCGATGGATACCACCTCACTATGTAGAATCGTACTTTCATTATGTAAGGGTTTCATGGCCCTGGGTCGGACCAAGGTGGGGCCAGACCCCTACCCTTCACTATCCCCGCCTTAATTCACCTCCTGTTATAACACACTTCGTCTTTTCGTCTCTGCCAAACTCACATTTCTCTACATTCAATGCTTTACAACTCAATCGGATTTTTCCTTTCGGTCTCGCAGCCGGGTGCGTCAACAATTAGGCGACATTACACAGTTGCAGTTCGAGTCGCATTGTCTCATTATAATTTCTGACGTTGGAGAATTTCAATCTTAAATATTTTTTAATTATACAATCTTTATCAATATTCTCGACAATAAATACCGCTGGCAACATCCTACAAGGGAAACAATGCTTGCGGATGCGGAGGCCGGATTCTTTAATTAATGCTCGGATGGAGCGGATGCGGTGTTACTCTGCAAAGTCATCTATTATATATAATATATATTAAGATATTTAATATTATATTATATTTATTATATATATATATTATATATATTTAATTATATGTATATATTAATTTATTTTTAAGTTATACATAATTATATATAGTTATCTTTTATATATATATATATATATAAAATATATATATATATATATACTATATATATTATATATATAGTATATATACTACTATATATATATATATAGGATAGGTTATATTTAAAATATATTAGCTACTAAATATTTTTAGTAATATTAATTATTATTTTATTTTGATTTTAGAAATAACTATAGTACTATGTTATGGATATCAATTTATAATTATATCCGGACTTAATAAGGGTTTTCCGTTGGCCATATAGTGGCATACAAAGTATCGGGTAATCGTATCGGCACATTTTTTGGTATCGGTATCGGTATGGTATCGGTATCGGTTATATAAACATCTGTATCGGTATTTGTATCTGCCAATACAGTTTGAGAAGAAAATTCGGTATCCGATATTAAATTATCGGAAACTGATTAATACATTATTATATAAAATGATATTAGTAATTATCTATTATTTGTTATAGGTGTAAGTCTAATATATTATGATACTAGTGAGATAGGTGGAGTTTACTATATTGTTTTTATATTAGTAGGTAGGTATATTTGAGTATATATATATATATAGGCTACTTTTTATATTTTATATTCTTAATATATAATTGTATACGGGTATACCCTCGATATATATATATAGGTATACTCAATATTTATATATTATACTAATTCAATCATCTCCGCATCCGCACCCGCGGATGTTAAAATCAAACATCCTTACATACTGCTTTTTTCTCTCATCTCCCGCAGTACCGCATCACGCGGATGCGAAAAAAGAATGACATCTACTGGCAACTCAGCGTAAATATATATATATGGTATATTTATGTATATAATTAACGTGGATGGAGGGTAGGTATAGGGAGTATATATTATTCTAGGTATTATAGTATCTACTTATTATCTTATTATATTAGTATAATAAATATATAATCGGTATATCATATATATAATATATATTATTATATTTTATACTTAATATTATAAAGGTTTACTTAATTTATATGGTAGTAAGCCTATCTATAGGTATTATATAGTAATTTTATTATTTAATTACTTTAGGTTGTGTTGTATTAGCCGAATGTTTTGTAAGGCTATGAGAGATGGTAGTGGTACATGGTGACGTCATTACTGTGAGGCGTAGTCTTTACTAATACTTCTGTTATTTATAATTATATTTTTAGTTATATATTATTTTTGTTTAGTTATAGTAGTATTATCGAGTATATAACCGGGTATTATATACCTGTTAAGTATATAGACCTAATATAGAAGGGCTTTGAAAAAAAGATGTTTAAAAAAAAAAAACACTTGGTGTTAATTTAAAAAAAAAACAAATAAACCAATGTTTTTTTTTTGTTTTTGATTTTCGTTTTTATGCCATTATTGATGGTTTTAAACGAGTAGAGTTAGTTTTTGTGGGAGAAATGCATGGTTTTAAATATGTTATTTTTTATCAATATGTTTGAGTCACTCATCTGGAAACTGTTTTAATTTTGCTTGTGCTAACACGTATTTTAAAATTCCTTAATAAAATTTCTTAATATAAATGAGTTATTAAATTATGAAATTTTCCTGATGGTTAGTAAACTGGCATAAGGTTATAATCAATGATCAACCATGGTTTACATTTAGAACTGCGGGGCATGAACCGGAGTCGGAGCATGATGAGATTATATTATATATCTAATATCTTGGGCTATCTAAAAAAAAGGTTTTTTACTTTTTCCTTTTTAAAAATAATAAATAAATTATACAAATTATGCAATGATAACTACAAATTTATATATTGCCAAATGTTGCCAATTTGCGAATAGGGTTGCGATCGACCTGTTAGCAATCCCTGCCACACAGTTTTTTTTTTATTTATTGACGCTATGAAAAAAAAATCCTTGCTGTAGCTACGATGCCATTTTCCTACAAATCCTCACACTCCAACATTATGAGTTTTACTTAAACTTTTGCAAATCGGTTTGCGTCACTTCATTTATTTTGGGTTAGAGGTGGGTTCGTGGGGAATAATTCCTAGAGCCGAAAGCTAAGAATCTGATTTTAATACATTGCTGTAAAGGTTTACTACACATTCACACACAGCACAATAAATAATTATTTAGGGTTTTTATTTTTATGAATATGATATATATATTTAGAGTAAATAGAATACGGAAGTATAATATATATATATAGATAAATATATAAATAGTAAGTAAATTAAATATTAGTATAAGTATATAAAGTAAACGTTATACCTGATGTAATAAATTATAAGTTAAAATAAACTTTTTACATGTTTATTATTTAAATGATTATTTTATAAGGTATGACCTCTACACTATAAGCTTAGCTTTATATATATTTTTTTTTATAATATATATTAGGTATATAAATACTTAACGCCACACGGAACGGGAGCTGGGAGTTTATCAAAAAAAAATTTTCATACAGGTAGCTGGGTGCTATGATTATCATTAAATGAACGTTTTACGGGTCGAAAATTGAAAAAAAACAAAAAAAAAATAATGACAAAACAATCAAAATTAATGTTACTACAATAGCTAATGCGAAAAGGAATACATTTTTGGGAACTTCTCCTTTATTAGTAGGAAAATGTATTAAAGAAATACCCAAGGGTAATCCGCAACGATGGTCAGGAGTCGGGGCCTCTCGCCTTCCGGGGAACTACGGGTAGGACTATTTCCCCCCATCCGGGGAGCGGCTCTCATGGACACCCGCTCTTATGGTTATTGGTGGGTGTCGCGGGGTTCTTTGTTGGGCCGTCCCTCCCTAGCGGCGGTATGGGAAAACGTGCCCCGCGTTCTGTTTTTACCCCGTCGGCTCGAGCCCCCATGACGAATGCGTGGTAATATCCTTTACATAATAACTTGAGTATAGTAAGGTATTGCCCCTAGAACAGCTAAGGAAAATAAAGAACAACAAGGAGAAAATACACAAAAAAAAAAAAAAAAACAAAAAAGGAAATCATTTCGACCCTAGAACATCTATTTAGTGTTTATCATTAGATGCATAACCAGTTGTGGAACAAATTGTTTTTTTTGATCCGAGCCCCGCTTCCGTGTGGCCGTTAGGTAACTTTGTCCATATATAGTTATATATATGAGTCAAGTTCTATTAATGATGATGCGTATTCATGTTTATGCCTATTCCATATTTAATATAAGGATGAATAGTTTCTATAGTCTCATGTTGAATATTACATAATTTCATGCATGATGAAACTTTCTATATACTTTACTATATACTACTTTATACTACAGCTTTACTTGCAGGCTAAAATGTTTTTATATTAAGTATTCCCCTTATTATATAATTACTATATTTATAATTAATTCTCTATACAATAACAACAAAATTCGCAGAAAAATTTTAATTGCATTTCAGGTAATCGACGGTTGAAACACTGATACATCAATAATTTTCGTAAATTTTGTATACGAGACGAATTATATTTATTTTAAATATAATACTTAAAAAATCTTTATATGTTTTCGGCTTAAACCATTGGTTTTTTTTATGTGGTTTACCATTTGGTTGGATTAAACCGCATGTTTAAACCATCAAGCTACCTTTTCTATAGGGTTTGTGTATAATGTCGTTTAGCTACTATATTATAGGCTCAATTCCTAATATATTATGACGGGAGGTTGTAGTTATTGGTTATATATTTTAGTAGCTATTAATTGGTTATTATTTATGTTAAAGATATCAGTAATATGTAATATTTATAATAATATATTATATTATATTAAGTTATATTATATTCCTATACATATATTATATAACTATTATATAATATATATATAGACAAAGTCTACGTGTCCAACGCCCGACGAGCGAGAACGGGAGGAAGCTCGGATCAAAGGAAAGAAAATTTCACAGGTAAGCAATCTAATGATTACGAGTAAAGTAGATGTTCTAAGGTCGAATGAATTTATTTTTTTTTTTTTTTTTTTTTTTTCTACCTGTTCTAGGGGATTATTTGTAAAGGTATTATTTGTAAAGGTATTGACACGGCAATGTAGGGGCGCTCGAAGCCGACGGGTTTGATAATCACAAGGAGGGGTTATTCGTTGTTCCAGTACCACGTAGGGGAGCGGAGGCAACCCCCGCGATCACCAATAGGACCAAAAGAAAGCGGGGTTCCGGAGACGCCTTCTCCCGGAGGGCCGGAGAATAGTCTGGTCCCATATGTTCCTCACGGAAGGACCGAAGAGACCCTGACTCCTGCCATCGGTGCGGTACAGCCCTTTGGGGTATTTTTTTTCTTTAATTACATTTTCCACTCATGTAGAAATTTTACCAGGGATTCGCTTATCCAATTACCAACAGCAGATTTGTATCTTTAACTTCTGGTTTGGATTTCTTTTTTTTGTGGTGTGGTTTTTGTACTTCATTTCGACCCTAACGTGCTTTAGTGTATCTTAGGCTACCTGTGGAAAATTTTATTCTTTTGACTGGTTCCGAGTCATTATATTTACCGTTCGTGTGGGCGTTTAAGTTATTACTTTTTTACGGCAGTGATTATATTATTAATTATATACATATTATCTTGTTTATATATACCCGACGCTATACCGGGATTTTATATATATATATATATATATATATAAATATAATATATATATATATATATATATTATAGTTCGGCTATTATGTATATTATATCATATATCCGTTACCTAGGATTATATTCTATATATTATTAGGTACCTATACGACGATTATCCGTAGGCTTATATTGTTCCGCTCAGGATAAGGGTAAGACGCTTTTTTAGGGTAAATAAAAACAGTCGTGATTGATTGATAGTAATTCCTCATTTTTACGGGTTTTTCACAAACTTGTAACCATACAGATATTAGGTTAAGGCAGGCATGTTTGGCACTTGTATATTATGTTATTTACCAGTAATGGGGTAAGACTTAATCATTCTTCAATATAACTCTATTAAATATTTATTACTTTTCCGGTTGCGGGCGTGACTTAGTAAATACTTTGTGTGCTACAAAGAGGCAAAAATCACAACATTCATAATGATCTAAGGGCCACCAAGGCACATCTAATCAAAATAGAAAACACAGAGGAAACAGTTTCTCTGAATATGATACATAACAATATCCCGGAGAATCTAGTTGACGTCAGTTTATTCACATTTTATTAAGATGCAGAAAAGCTTTAACTATAGATCCATTTTAAAATTTATTATTATTATACTTAAACGCGAGATCTGGCATAATATCATTTTATTTTAATTTTCAATAGTAATAAAATAATATTTGGAAGATTTAAATCCATTTCAAATCATTTACTTACCAATAAATAGGATTATACTTGAAGGGTGTGTATAGGGATGGCAAGGCAATCCAATAATTAATTTCATCTAATAAAATGGCTGGCATATTTCTCATACACATTACGCAGGAAGTTACAATGCAAAGTGCCTAATTTCACCTGTTTATAATGTTAAACAACTTTTAAAGAGGCACTGAAATGGTTTAGATATTACTAAAGCATAAAAAGAAATAATTATAAGACATTATTGTGAGTATAACTTAGATCAACTACACAACTTTAAAGTCAACGGCCGAAGAACAATACCGTAAATTTATTGTCTTCTCAATTTTTTAGGGCGGGAGATGGAGGTTCTACATTTTGATTGAGCTCAAGATAATAACCGAATCGAGAGGAATGCAACTTTATATAAGCTCTTCATTTACACTTAACATTTGGAAACTTATTATTAAAATGATCATTTCAAAATTGAATTTGGCCGAATAAGCAAAACATATACTTATTATTTTGCCATGGCATCTTACAAAACACTAACTAAAATTAATTCAGAGAGGTTGGTGGAAGATAAAAATTTTGCAAAGATGATAGTGGAAACGAGAATTGGGAAAGTGTATCTTGGTTATCTGTAATTCTTTCAGGGTAAAGTGGAGTTAGTCAAGTTTCGATCAGTTATTTGTTTTTATCGTTAAGGGTAAGATGAAGAATATGTGTTTGTAAGCAAAAAAGTGTGAAATCCTTTTAATAAAAAGGATGGGTGCACTTATTGATTTATTTGAGAATGTATGTAGCAGGTGATAACTGTTTATTTTATGAATTTTTTTAATACTGAGCAAGAAATTTTCCAAAGTGCTAAAACTAGGTTTTATAACCTTTTTATAATAAGCAAACACAAACTCCAGTCTAGAGGTAGAGCGTACGAACCATATATACCATCAGCATCAGAACATGTAGATTTACCATAACCTCTTTACTAGTGATGTATTATCGCGGAGGTTTCGTATATATTCATTTTGTTTCTCCATTCTCTTCAGTTTTATACTTTGGTTTGGTAGATTTTCTCCTTTACTTAGTATAGAGATAACCATTTTTTGCGGAGACATGTAAGACTTACGATAATATATTTGTTAGGTAACATATAAACGTATTAAACGATTACAACCTATGTGGCAGCATATACCTACTAGTGACATAAGAATGTGTTACCATGACACGGATAGAAAACTCACAACGTAAGTCGTCGAGGTGTCTAAAATTACAAGCCACGGTGTGGACTTCTCATTACGTATTTAGACTAAGTCTTGGCGAGCGAGGTACTTTACTCGAATAATATATTACACGTAATAGGAGGCATACACTTCACATCGTTATTAGTATGTGCATGTATACCGGAGAACTTCATCATAATACAATAGTTAGTGTTAACTTCGTTTTAACTCAATGTAAGAGCATAACATGTCAACTAATTTCTAACTTCAAACTTAACATGGTATAGACATAACATCAATGCTGTATCAAACATTGTAAATGTAAGACCTTACAAGTATTATTCTAAACCAATTAAGTTTCAAACTGTAAAATTAATTGTGGAAACATAATGGGTCAATTTTTATGAACACAGCAAACATAATCTATATAATTCCAATATGTTTCACAAGGTTTTATAGTTTCACTTAATATGGAACACGGTAAAGATTTTTATGTTCCGGGGTTTTCTTTTTCTCTGGATATCTGCTTGTTCCTGTTAATTCGTTTAAGATATTTAATTTTGTATTCTAATCTGCATCATACGAAGTAGAAATATCTAATAAAGTTGAATATAGATTGATTTTTGTAAATTATTTTCTTCTTTAGGATGAAATAACTCCCTTCTTTTTGGGATCTACTGTAGTACTGGTTGAAGTACCAGGGTTATTATCTACATCCGTAATTGGAGTAGAATGAGAAGGATAGAAATAATATTTCTTGGATAAGTTCCTCTGAGAAT
>JABUQX010128248.1:0-5000 GCA_015478945.1 Trachelipus rathkii
ACTGAAATACATTACAGAAAAATAGGACTAAAACTAATGCTGATTCTGAGTTGGTTGGTCCTCATGAATCTTTTTTCTTGATATCCTTTAAGAGGTTCGAACAAAACAGAAAGGAGTTTGAATCTTTTCCAACTTTATCTCGCCTGGAATCTTGTTAAAATTGTCTGTATTATAAATTAACACCGATTCTATTATTTTTCTTTTTATTTTAACCTGATTGCAATAATTTAAAGGAGAAGCATCCTGTAAATTAATTTTATGGCTTTTAACTGCACGATGAAAAGTTAGAGCTAAATTGGTAGAATCATTGATTAAATCCCGACGATGCTGGTATAACCTTTTGTGGATATCGTTTGTTTCTCCAATATAAACTTTGGAACAATTGCAACATGGAATCTTGTAAATGCACTGAGAATTATTATAACCGCACCCCCCACATGTCCGCTAAAACACCTTTTACCTAAGAATATTTAATTTACACAGTCAAATACTTTCCCTTTAAAAAAAGCTCTCCTCCCCCCAAAAATCAAAAACAATGATTTCATAGAATGCGTATATTCCATACCTTGCAAGGATTGCAATTTAACTTATTTTGGTGAAACAAATGATTTTACTCGAAGGTCATACCAGCACAAATATGATCTTAGGATCGATAATATAAATTCGGCCCTCACGTTCCATAGAACCAACCACAATCATTCTATTGCAATAAATAACATAAATAAAATCTTTAACACTTCTGATACCGATCTTAGAAAACAAATCGAATTATTTTGTATAAAGAATTTGGAAAATTATAATAAACAACAGGGTGAAACTAAGATAGATTCGATACAGTTGAATGTAATGAAGGATACATACTTTTATAAAAAAATAATAGAAAAAAACAACCAACTTCAAAATTTACAGACAGTCTGAAACTCTCGATCTTTGACTCTCGTTGATTGCGTAGCCACCTACCTGAAGAGGTCTCTCCACATAGAGACGAAAGCTTGTAGTTGTACAGAAGTTTTCATCATGAAGTAAAAAGTGTTTTAATTTGAAAGTCAATTTTGTGAAAAATTTGAGAAAAAATTTAAGATACAATCAGTGTTTAAATTATAGGATGAATAAAAAGTTTTTAAAAGTGCGTTAAATTTATTAAGTAACCAAAAATAAGGGCAGAAATTTCCATAAATATTTACAAAGAAGGTTGTATATTTTTAAAAATTTAAATATATATATATATATATATATATATATATATATATATATATATATATATATATATATATATATATATATATATATATATATATATATATATATATATATATATATATAGTATATATATATAAAAATATATATATATATATATATATATATATATATATATATATATATATATATATATATATATATATAATCATCTATATATATATATTTAAAATATATAGATATATATATATATATATATATATATATATATATATATAATATATATATATATAATATAATAACATATATATTAATGATATAATAATATATGAGTTTATTGAACTCAACTTTGCTCGATAGATTATCTTCATAATTTACTTAAGGATTAATACGATAATTAAAAATAGACTAGAAATGTCAGACTGTAAATGATAATATAAATTATGCTTTTCGTAGAAAGAAAGAGAAATAAAAAATATTTAATTGAAAACAAAATAATTATCATAAATGATATCTAAACTTTGTAAAATTCGAGAACAAAATAATAATAATAATAATAATAATAATAATAATAATAATAATAATAATAATAATAATAATAATAATAATAATAATAATAATAATAATAATAATAAAATTTTGCATAAAAAGAGTGACGATCTTCTTGTAATAAAACATAGACCGGACTTTAATATAAAATATTGGGAAATGTCCGATTATACCTTAACATTTTTACTTAGAAGAAGAAAGACATGATGTAAAATTATAAACTTCTCATTTCTTTTTCGTATATTTGAAATTATAGTTTTAATCTTGCTCATTAAATTTGTAATAATTGCTTATTTTAATTTTATTTTAGCTTCGTTATTAAAATAAAGTCACACTTGAAAATGTCCAACGTGGGTAGACGAAAGCTCGGATCGTTTAAGAAGGCAATAATTTTGGTTTATTCAAGAATTGTCCTGAAGAAAGTTAACGTAAATGTTAGGAAGGTTTTCAGGGGTTTGGAAAAATCCTGCAAAAATAATAATAATAATATTGTTATCATTAGCAACAACAACAATATAATAAATCATTGACATTAGAAAAGCAACAACAACAATAATAATAATAATAATAATAATAATAATAATAATAATAATAATAATAATAATAATAATAATAATAATAATAATAATAATATGTGATATGTATATAAATATTAATAATAATAATAATAATAATAATAATAATAATAATAATAATAATTTTCGTGATAATAATAACAATTAATAGTAACATATGTTCTAATAATAATAATAAAATAATAATAATTATTACACAAAGGAATAATTAATATTATATAATAAAAATAAAAAAAAAAAAAATAGTAATAGTAATCATAATGATCATAAATAATATTAATAATAATAATAATAATAATAATAATAATAATAATAATAATAATAATAATAATAATAATAATAATAATAATAATAATAATAATAATAATAATAATCAGAATTATGATAATAATAATGATGTATATGTAATATGTAATATGTAATATGTAATATATAAGTGACAACATGTGACAATAAATAAATAAATAATACAAGTAAATAAATAATAATAAATAAATCAAATAATAATAATAATAATAATAATAATAATAATAATAATAATAATAATAATAATAATAATAATAATAATAATAATAATAATAATAATAATAATAATAATAATAATAATAATAATAATATTAATAATAATAAAAGAATAATAAAAATAATAATAATAATAATAATAATAATAATAATAATAATAATAATAATAATAATAATAATAATAATAATAATAATAATAATAATATGTAATAATATCTCAAAATGCCAATAATCAGTTTCAATAAGACACGGTTGCCAGCGTATACTTTGCTGGTTATTTCATTCTTCAAAATAATTCTTTGGTTTCAGAAGAGAAAATTTAGTGAGACTATTCAGAATGAGGAATGAACATAAATATTGTGACGCTGTGTTAATATACTTCAGGCGTGATCACGGTTAACTAACTATTTATAATGCAGTTTACTAAATAATACATTTAAAATCCAAAAAATAAATTATTACATTAATTAATTTTACATTAATGAAAAAATTATAATAATAATAATAATAATAATAAGATGTAATAATTAAATATCAGTGTAAACAAATAATAATAATAATAATAATAATAATACAACAATAATAATAATAATACGAGAAGAGAATGATAATAATAATAAATATAATAATAATAATAATAATAATAATATAAATAATAATATATAATTATTAAATAATAATAATAATAATAATAATAATAATTAACATTAATAATAATAATAATAATAATAATAATAATAATAATAATAATAATAATAATAATAATAATAATAATAATAATAATAATAATAATAATAATAATAATTAATGAACTATAATCACATTAAATGAAGAAAACAATACTAATAAATATTAATGTTAATAATAATGTAAACATAATAATTAATAATAATAATATAATAATAATAATAATAATAATATTCGACAAAATCAACAAAAGCTTACATTATTATGATGCAACATTATCAAGGGATCTGGGTTGTACCTGCAAAACATTCAAACATTCAAAAAGCATTCAAACATTCATTCATAACATTAAATTTTACTTTAATGTCTGGCTTAAGTTTCTTATGAAAAGGGATTATGCTATACGAAGATAGTTGAAATTACCAACCTGAAATAAGATTTTAAAACAATTAGCAAATTTAAATGTAGGAGGGGATTTGTATTCCGTCGTGTAATGCTTTCATATTTTATGATTTGTATATATGTTTACCTAATTGGGGTTTTTAAAGTGTTGGTTTTGCATTCAAAAGAAAGGGAAGTATATGCTACTTTTTTTGCAATTAAACTGATACACAACATAACTTCTGTTACCCTCCGACCAATGATCAAGGGTACTAAAATATGAGAATACTCGTCTCGGTTGGTAGTAACTTCTTATATGGACTCTTTTATCCGACCTAATATGCTCTTTGACAATTATGTTAATTTTTACTCTTCTCTGGAAAGGTCATTGATTGATGACTTGAGGTAGAAAATGATTTTGCTTTCAATATCAATTGAATTTTTATTTGGTTAGAATCAGGGTTGGAGATTTCCTTTATTTTTTTTATACATAAATCATTTTTTTATTTCTTTTTTAATTTTATTTTTTTATTTTGTTAACTTGCTTGAATGTTATGATTTTCGTAGGGACATATTGCTTTTTAATTATTATTTTTTAAATAGGTAATTAATTCTTCTCGTTACATAATTAATAATAAATTTAGTAAATATACATATTAGTTAGTTTAATTAAGGTATTTAAATTATATATATATACTGTATAATTTATGAGTGCTCTAATTTTATTTATTTCTTTATTAAAATTGATTTGAAATTATATTGATGAATTTACTTATTATATAGATGAAATATAATTATTAATTAGGTGATAATTAGGATTAATTAGTAATTTAGAAAAAAGAGAAAAAAAGAATTTGCCTAAAAAATAAAAAAAAATCATGATTTTTTTTTTGTACATAAAAATCACGTAAAGAAATTAGTTGATTTAAATCATTTGAAATATTTCCGTGCCAACCCTTTTAATAAAGTTTTCTGCTTTAAATTGAGGGTAACCATTATTATTATTCTTCAGAAAATGAAGAATTATTTAGGAGAATAGAAAAAACTTGCAAATAATAATAACAATAATAATAATAATAATAATAATAA
>JABUQX010128248.1:15000-17500 GCA_015478945.1 Trachelipus rathkii
TATTAGATTTCACATAAGCTTTTGACATGATTGATCATGACATACTACTTAGTAAAATGAACAAAATGGGCTTTGAGGGAACAAACTTACAATGGTTTAAAAGCTATAATGTACAAAAGGGGCATTGAGGGGGCAAACTTACAATGGTTTAAAAGCTACTTAAAGGAGAGATCTCAATACGTAAAACTTAGGGAAACATATTCAATCACATTTCAAACACCAATTATCGTACCCCAGGTCTCAATTCTACGACCGTTTCAATTTACGCTATATACTAATGACCTGTTCAACTCACATGACGTCTTTTCAATTTTATTTGCTGATGATACTTCCGTCAAGTAAATGATAAAAATGCCGACTCTCTCTCGTAAAGCAGTAAACACCTTAACAAAAATTATGAAATGGATAGATGTTAACAAGTTGTCCATATATTTAAATAAAACATCTTATATTATTTTTAGCAATAAATCAATTGACAATATCAGTATCAAAGTAAATGAAGTGGAACTGAATAGATCTTCAAATGCTAAAATACTCGGAATAATAATGGACGAAAAATTGACATTTAAAGATCATGATAATAGCCTAGTTAGCAGACTGTCTAGATACATGTATGTCGTAATAAAATTAAAAAATATTGTACCCACCTCCATTCTTAAAATGATATACTATGCATTGATACCCACCCCCCCTTCCCATTTACTATACTGTCTTTCTATCTACGGAACCACAAGTAATTCAGTAATCCTTCCTGTAATTGTAATTCAAAAGCACTTTTTTCGCCTCATTAGATTAGCAGTGCAAGAGACATTTACAGCCATTCACAACCCTTGTTCAAAAAACTAAAAATATTACAGTTTAATGACCTATTCAATATATCACTACTAAAAGAAATACATAAAATTACCCATAATAAGGCCTGCGAATTCTTGCTAGCAAATTTTCTACTAAACCAAGCAAAGCGCGAGGCACTCCACTTTGTCGACTAAAAAAAGCCACACAATGCGTCAGCTTCAAAGCAGCTAAACTTTACAACTCGAAGCCATAAGATATTAAAACCGAAAACTCTATTAAGTCTTTTGCTAGAAAAATTAAAACTTATTATCTAAATAAATATTAATAAATAACAAACTCAGCTATTTTACTTTTGTAAAATGTAGCCATTTTATTAACATCAAACTGGTTACCATCACAAGTTATTGGCTACCATGACTTGTTATGATAACAAGTCAGGATCATGCTAATGATTGTAAATATCTTCAGTTTTTTAGTTGTAATAATTCCTACACTTAACATCCGTTCCTAAATAGCAACTGCTAACATTTCTAGCACAATTTTTATTTATTCAAATTGTTATTATTATTCTATTTTATTATTATTATTATTATTATTATTATTATTATTATTATTATTATTATTATTATTATTATTATTATTATTATTATTATTATTATTATTATTATTATTATTATTATTATTATTATTATTATTATTATTATTATTATTATTATTATTATTATTATTTTACTTAATTATAATTTATAACTTGTTATCTAGGCCCTAGGGCAGATGTAACAATAGGCTAAGGTAGTTGCTACCTAGATCTGAATCTAACTTTATTCAGTTTTTTTCCTTTATAATACTATTATAATTCTTGAATATTTATTTTCTTTTATTATTATATTTATTATTATTTAACAGCAAAGCCTTGGCCTATTCTTATTATTGTTCCATGCCAGCAAGGGGCATTGATTTTTATTATGGTATTATGCTCTGATTATAGGTTATGATAGATTTTATAAGAGCTGTTTACAATCTGTAGCATATCACAGTAATAAGAACCAATGCTAGGGGGACTTTCTGCATCCCTCCGGCCCTAGCAGTAGTATGTGCATTTGTTGTGCATTCGTGCATTAGCATTTGCACATACGTAATCTTTCAACCTTCATCTTTTCCCCTCATTTTTCTTATAACTTTCCCGTCTTTTCAATCCACCTTCTTTATCACAGTTTCCAACTTTTTTTTTTTTTGAATTCCCACCCATTAGTCCCTTTAAATATCTGTAAAAGGTTACCCTCCCTTTTTTTCCCGTCACAGCCCCTTGGGCTATCCGGTGCCTCTTCCCGCATGGGTTTTCAGTTCACCCCACACTTCCTCCCCGTGGATGAGGGTACAGAAGAAAAACCAGTCCTTTTAGCTCACCTTTGACTGGCATACTAGCATACCCCAAACACCCCAGGTGCCCAAATGGTCCGGGCAATCCCGCAAAGGTACCCCCGTCATAGTTATTCTCATTCGTTTACTCCACATGCTGCACCCCCTTCAGGAATGCCAGCAGATACATCATTCCCGATATACCACATACTGCGATCCACTACCTCCAAAGCTCTTACTGAGCACCAGAACCATTCTTCTTAGAGGTGCACTTTAATGGGAGGATCCAATATTGAAGATTTGGGGACCCCATTTTAGCCCCCACCTAAAGATGGACATAAAATTC
>JABUQX010128248.1:20000-25000 GCA_015478945.1 Trachelipus rathkii
ATTAGCTGCCACTCAAGACGATGCGGGTTGTGTCAACTATGACCTCGGGTCTGTACGGCGTGTTGCGCGAACCGTCAGTTGCTTGTCGCTACCAGCCGTGCGCGAAATCCAGTTTATCGCAATTAACGGGTGGTTGTCCGCGCAGGCCCGTGATTAGGCGCGCCCGTTCTTCGGCGTGATCTGACGCGTTGTACACATTGGGTTGCGTGCGCGAGCTAACCTACGTGCCCACAGGCCGCGGATAAGTCCACTGGAGTGAGACCGCAAACTTGTTTCTTGTTTTCTTTTAAATTAGAGAGTTTTATATATTCTATTATTACGGCTTTTACTGAAGTAAGTTTCTTTTTTGTTTTCCACTTAAATTTTTTTCAAAAAATTTAATTATTTTTTTATTTATTTTTTTTTTAAATTTTTATTATAAGTATTTTTTCTTTTTAAATTTTGTATGCTTTTCACTTTCCTAACGAAAAAGTTTAAGTAATTTTACATACGGTTCCCGCTATATATCAGTAAAATCAGATCAAACTGCCCTCCCCACCCCCCTCCTACCCATCTATTGATCTATTGATTCAAGTCATATTTTTTATTAAAATTAATAAGTTCTTTGGATAAAAGTTGTAAAAGAAAACAAGTTTTTTTTTAAAGCCTTTATAACATAAATGCAAACTACATAATCGTTAAAATATAAATTTTTAGCATCAAATATATTTACAAGTTTATTAAAAGAAACATTATTTAAAAACATATAATGAAATAAATACAGTATACACCACATAAATTAGACCTGATAGGTTGTACAGGAAAACATAAGGTCTTAACATATTGAACATTATTATATTTTAAAAAAGATGTTACATAATGATTACTAAACATAAAATCTAAATGCAGAGAGTCAAGGAAATATACATTATTTTTATTCTTATACACGGCTATCCAATGTCCATTGCTCGAAACATCCCTGGGAGAAGTGTTGAAGATAAGACCAGAGTCGGTATCCAATTTCACAGAACCGAGTTCATTACAGGCGAATACTCCTAAAAATCTAAAATAGGCGTTTAATATTTCTTCTTCATTCATCATTAATAATTCAAGATTATATTCCGTACTCTGTCTATCTCGATGATTTGAGGATGTTCCAGATACACCAGAACTGAGATTGATGATGTCAAACTTTGTCCAAATTTGAGACTCAACCCTAATGTTCCTTTTCTTAGGATATTAAGATGATAAGCATTACAAGCTGAAAGATCAGCAGTAAGATCGTATGCATATAAATTACTGTTTTCAGCATAAGTCTTGAGATCAACACCTGTACCGTTATCGCTGCAAGATACAGTATTAGCAAATAAATCGTAAAAAGGACGCGAGCATTGAGAATGTGAGTCTTCATATATCATCTCATAATCACGACCGTATGGTTGACCATTTACGTGTAAACTGATACCTCTAAGTCCGAAATGGGTAAATTTAAAGGCAGACTTTCCATAGTTTCCAGAATAAGCATGCGTGTTCCTAAATTCCTATTATTACCTTCTGAGGTAAGCTCCCATTGACGATGTTAGGTATATTAATACTCGATAATCCTTGGGTAGTAAAAAATTTTAGTCTCATTTCTCTTGATTGGATATTTTGCTGTATCGGTCAAAAGAGATTTCTCTATTTCCATATGTTTAAGGGGAGATAATTTCACTTTACGTATATAAAGATAAGCATCCAGTAATTTAAAGATAGGCTTTGGTGCCGTAGTTGTGGCTAAAACAGCGCTTTTAACATTAAGAGCAAATTCAGGTGTAGATCTAGTTAACCTGATGCGGGTGTCCACAGATGGTAGAATAAGTCTTTCTTGAGAGAATATATCACCGTTTACACGTCCATAATATTCATACGTGTTATTTTTAGACTTAGCAGCGTTGGTTCTATGTTTCTCTGCATCTTTTAAATTGTTAATATCCCACAGAATTGCAGAGAGATTCCCTTTGCAATCTTGAGAATAATTTAGTAAAGTTTCAATATAACTTCGATAAAGGTAACTTGCAGCTGATGCTCCTAGAGATGTTTCATTTAAAAACACCTCAAGTTGATTAAAACACGTATACAGTAAATTTGTCTCGGTGGAGTACTAATGTGATCGGTTTCCTGTGAGATCTTGAACAATCTTCGTTTACTAACTAAAGTCTCAAGATATAAAAACACATTCAAGGTCCAAGATATTAGTCAAAAGTGCCGGGGATATTGAATTCGAGAGGTACATCAGTATTTGTGATTGCATGAACAGGGTTAATACTGATAAAATTGGATTCACTTACACTGATCTGTGTAGGGGCCACTGAGAAGAGATCCACTTCACTCTTACAACAGTCAGGACTGGAGGGATGGAGGAAATGCATCTTGCTGGTACAATCGCCGGACGTATAATGAGGAGAGATTTGTTTAAACATTCCTTATATACGAAATAGTTACAGGTTGTCACTGTTTATGTAAAAAAAGTTACCACTTATCATCGATTATTAAAGGAAAACACATCAAATACACTTTTTTTCTTTAGTGGTCCTTTCCTATTCCTCTTTATAGGTTTTTTACGGCGACCTACACCTTGACCTGTCATCTTACGTCGTATTTTTCGTTTAACATCATCAAACATTTCATCAGAAGCATCGGCTAATCGACGTTTTACGGCTGTTAACCACTCCATAATATCCTGGAAAGTATCTATACCTGTCCTAGCTGCTTTTTTAGCGAGGTATTTACCTCCTGATTTAAACAAAGGGATAGCACGTCTGAACAGCGAAGCAAAAAATCCACCTAAACCATATCCCCTCTGCATTCTTGAACCCCTGAAGACTCGTTCTCTTTCCATTATTATTATTTAACGGAGCTTCCTTCTAATGTGTACTTTACACACTGCTGTCCCAGTCGTGAATGGGTATGGATTACCTTCCACGTCTCTTATATAAATACGAATCGAACTCAGCTGGGTCTTACTCAACGGTAAGTAGTGAACATTAGGAAAGCTTATAACTCTATTACCTTTAGGAAAATGAACTACTCTTAACAAAGAAGCTTTAGTATTCCCTACATACTGATGGTCTATAATAACTGTATAAACATAGGACATACCTAGGATCATGAAACATCTTAGAAGGCATGCATACAAAATGTAATGAACTCTCTGTGTCATTTTTTGAGACATACTCTTCCATCGTTGGTATATAACGTATTAGATCCTTTAGAGATGGTTTGATATCGTTATTTCTCAATATTGAGTCTGCATGTGAGTAATTACATTTACGAAACCAGGCTGAAGAATGGAAAATAAATAAACTTCTATCTTTTAGGTTCACATGAGTTTGAGATTTTAAGGTGATTAACACATTATCTTCGTTAACGGTTTTATTAACAAGAAACACTAAATCTTTACATAACAGACTTGTTTCAAATTTTTTGTTTAAGGCCATGAACACATCAGTAACCGATTTGTAAAGACCCCTACTCATGTTATATTGTTCATAGAAATATTTCTTTTTCATCATGTTCGTAATGTCCTATATTAGCTTAATTTTTAAATACAATTTTTAAAACATAATTTCAACGCTTCTAAAATATTATAAAATGCCGAGGGACTCTCTAATGTATTCTCACAGATGCGTCAAGAAATTATTTCACTTAATCCTGCTTCATACATTTCTCGATCAAATTATAGGGTTCAAATAATTGGGTTTGTAATATCCTGATAATTTTATTAGCAGGTGTGATCCATAAGAGGCCGATGAAGGGCAAGCTTTAGAATAAAATTGGATCTTCGGAGTCTGTTAAGTTTCTCAAATTTCAATATACATCTATTTACGGAACTAGACTCTTTACACTAAAATCGGAGCTTCTTCCGTAATATGACTTTACACCACAGCCGTACCATGTGTGAATGGGTAAGGGTTCCCTTCGACATCTCTTATATACACTCTCACGGTTCTAAATTGAGCATTATTCAGAGGTATATAGTGTACACTAGGAAAACTTATAACTCTGTAATCTTTAGGAATGTATCACTCTTTTAGTAACTGAGCTTTAGTTTTCCAACATACTGGGGTCTACAATGGTCCGCTGTAAACTTGCTACACCAGGGTCCGTGTAACATCTTTGAAGGGTCACATACAAAATGTAATGAATCTTCGGTGTTGCTTTTCGCTACAAGCTTATTAAATACTCTTCCATCGTGGGGATATAATGTATTAACTCATTTAGAGGCGCTTTGATATCATTAATTCTCAATATTGTATCATCACGTAAGTAACTACATTTACGAAATCAGTCTGAAGTATGGAAAATAAATAAACTTCTATCTTTCAGGTTTACTAGAGCTTGAGACTTTAAGGTGATTAACACGTTGCCCTCGTTGAATGTTCTATTAACTAGAATACTAAATTTCTTTAACAATATACGACTTGATTTAAATTGTTTGTTTAAATCTACGAACACACCGGTAAGAGATTTATAGAGACCTCTGTTTATTAAATATCTTTCAAAGAAATATTCTCTATCGGCTCTCTCGATAACCCTCATATCTGTGTTAATTTTTAATACGTTTTTAACATTCTCAACACTTCTAAATATTACAAATGCCGTATGTGATTCAGGCATATTCTCTACACGCGCATCCAGTATCATTTCACATAACCCAACTTCGTACATTTCTCGTTCAAGTTTTATAGGACTCAATAACTCTGTAGTAAAGTCTGATATTTTATTTTCCGGATATAAGTCCATAGAAGCCGATGATGGCAACGTTAAATAGAAATGATCTTCACTCTCCATGTTCATAAAGTAAACTGATCAATGTTTCTTAATTTCACTAGCATTTATATAACTGTTAAACTTCACTGGGTAACCTACCCATTTGACAAGATACTGTTTATTTTTACCTTTCCCTTTAGATCCTAATATTTTTTTCTATTTTATACTCGTGACTCTTACTAAGGGTCAAATCGTATTTTCTGTATTTCTTG
>JABUQX010128249.1:0-2500 GCA_015478945.1 Trachelipus rathkii
TCGTCCGCTGTGTACAAGAGACCCCACCACGGCTCACTATAACGCTCCGCCGGCCACCGAACTGGGTGTTTGAAAACACAATATTCAACCACCTTCTCCTCGCGTCGATGGACGGTCGCGTCCTGGACAACCATTATTTTTCAAACGTCAAAAGAGCGTCCGTTTTCATGAAACAGAAGGGAACTGCGAATATTCAAGCCTCCCGCCAATTCAAAGTAATAGAGCCACGAAAACACTACCAGCTAATAGTCTCTACTTCTTGCATTATTATTAAACGTAGCCCGTTTCATTAGTCGCTCAGTCCTCACAGTTCGATTATTAGGCCGCCTCGCGTAAACAATATTATATATTATATATTAAACTAGTGGATGACGAAAACGATTTCATCTTCTTGTTTAGAAACATACAGATGAGAATGATAAATATGACGTTTGCCCTGCTTACTACTAAAAGATTTGGGTCATTATTGAATTTTTTCGATGAATTTAAGAATATCGGGATCTTTGGAAGGTGTTTATGGATAGAAAGAAGTGGGAAAATGACGCGGCGCGTCGATATATACCGTCTATTATATATCTTATTATTATATATATAATCTATATATATTATATAATGTTATATATATTTACTATATATAAATACATAATTCTATTACTATAATATATATACTATATTATACATACTATTATTATCATCTTTATCTCTTGAATTCCTATATATATATTTATATTTTATATATTTATAATATATATATTATTTTTATTATATTATTTTTTAATATTTTACTATTTTTACATATAAAATATAAATAAATATTTAGGTATGTTCGAACCCGATTATTTATATATGTATTTGTTTTATTATTATTATCTATATATATTATATTTATTATTATATTATTTTATTAGTTTAGTTATAGCGTTTTTATTTTATTTATTAATTTTTTTTATTATTATTTATATTTATTATTTTTTATATTTTTTTTTATAGTTTTATTTTTCATAATATATGTTTTATCATTATTAAATATAATTTATTCCATTTCAATTACAAGTGACTTGAAACTATCAATTAAACTACGTATCCGAGACGACGTAAAATTCAATTTGATTTTCTTTTATTCCAGAATTCAACCTCAGAAAAGAAAGGAAAAAAAAGAAATGAATAAACAAAGAAAAAAATGTTGAAAAAATAAGGTGCAAAAAAGCCGGAATAAAAAAAGTTCATGATAATAAAAAATGGAAATAAGTGAAAGACATCTGGAATTAGATGAAAAAAAATATATATATATATTTTTTTTTCTTTTTCAAATACATTCTTTATTTTTTTCCCTTGAAATTTTAAAATAATGCCATTAAATCTATTTCAATATGAAAAAAAAAGGAGGAGTAATTTATATATATTTTAAAATTTTGAGTTTGCGCAACGCAATTGCTATAAGTTGTATTTTGTGTGAGAGCCTGAGATTTAAGCTATAAGGAAGTTGTGTATATTGAAAAATGTCCGTTTAGAAAATTTGTTCTCGAAAAATTTATATTAAAAATTCGGTAACCACTTTAATAAAAATGTTAAAATTCTTCGTACCAAAATTAGGAAAAATGGAACCAAAGGCCCTGAGGAAAAAAAGATTATGTTAAGAAGGGAAAAGGGGGGGGGAGGGGCAGGGGGGGGAGGGGGGGTGGAGGAAGAGAAGGAAAAGGGGAAAAGGGGGAATGGGGGGGGGGGAAAGAAAGGGGAGGGGAGAGAAGGGGAAAGAGAAGGAAAAGAGAAAAAAAGGGGGGGAGGGGGGGAGAAAGGGTGGGGGGGGAGTTTGGGGGTGTAATATAGGGAGAGAGGGACGGGGGCGGGGAGGGATGTGGAGAGAAGGAAGGGAAGGGGAAGATGAAGGGGGGAGGGGGGGAGACTGAGGTGGGGGGAGCAAGGAAGAAAAGAAGGGGGGAGGAAGGGGGAGGAGGGAGGGAGGTGGGAGAAAAGGAGAAGGGGGGGAGGGGTAAAAGAGACGGGGGGGAAGGGGGGAGAGAGGAGAGAAGAGAGGGGAGGGAAGGGGGGGAAAAGAAAAGGAGGAGGGAGGAAAGAGAAGGAAGGGAAAAAAACCACTTGTGTTTGTTTTTTTCCAATACCTTCAATAAACACAGTATCCATCTAAAATCTTAAAAAAAAAATCAATTTCTCCACTTAATTTAGTGATTTATAATATATTATTTTTATTTATGTTTATTTAATAATAGTTTACCACCATAACCCTCCTCTTCCCAACTCCCCCTTGTTTTGTTTTCTTTGCCTTATCCCTTTTTTTTCTCATCTTCGTGACCCTTAAAAATTATTTGGAAGGGAATCAGAAAAAATTAATTAAGCCTGTCACTGTTCCTCTGCTTCCCCTCACTTCCTCCCCCCCCCCCCCCCCCCTCCCTTCCCCCCTCCCCCCCCCCTCCCCCCCCCCCCCCCCCCCTCCCCCTCTTCCCCCCCCCCTCCACATTCCTACTCTTTCCCTTCCTCTTTC
>JABUQX010128249.1:7500-12500 GCA_015478945.1 Trachelipus rathkii
AAGTTTTTTGTTACTACTATTTCTGTGCATAGAGAGAAAGCATCCATTTTCCTTTAGATCCTTCAATTGCTGTGTTTTGCAATTGAAGGAGGGTCAAAGCGGGGCCGAGATGCTCAACAGACAGTGAGATGAGACACCCGAGTTAAAAGGGCAGGTCAGACCATCATTCTCCAGTCTATGTCGATACAACAGAGTATCATTAAACACAGCACAGTAAACAGCGGAGCCCTTTGAGTACATTCCTATCTGCTAATACCAGTCACAGCCACACACACACCTCTGTCTTTAACACCACTATACAGATACCAACCACGCCACTACACACAGCCCAACACAACACACACAGCAGCATTACACATAATTATAACACATTACAACACACACCAGGACACACACCACTCACACATCTGTTACGCTCACTTAGTATCAACATGAGACCAAAAGCGCAGGCCCAGAAGCTTGTCACAAATCGAGGAGAAATCCGCGTTTATTTATTAATCATAAGTCTCGCCTACCCCAGCTACTCACAAGGACCCCATATCATTAATGTTTCTGAGAGAGAATTTGACAAATTAGCTCAATGTGATCATTCAGATTTGTCGCGGTCGACTTTATTAAAAAGTGTAAAATATAGTTCTTCTCACTTCATAAGAGAGTGTTTCAGGAATTGCTTCCGTTTTTGTATCCTGCCTACCATAGTAGGCACGGACCGCACTCGAGGAGGCGCAAAATATTCACATGTGTGAAAGAGTTCTGCTGTATCTCCTTCTCATTGTGTTCGAATCTCCGTTTCTGGTGTTTGCTACCCTAATCGTAACTGCCAGGAACTCTATTTCTTGCCTCCACCTTCGCAGAAAAAGGAAAAGCCCTAGTTTGTCCAAATGATATGAGGGCATTTCTTGTGCCCTATTTGTACATACATAATAGTGGATACAATTTGTAATTATGAAAGGCTGATTTTGACCAACCATTATTTAAGTGGTTCAAGTTATACTATATTATATTAGTGTTGGCATCAAATTCAGCATTATTAATTGAATCTTTGTCGCGAAATATTAACTTTATCCAAACTTGGAGTTTTTTCTTTAGTGACATACTGGTCTACTACATTTTGATTATATTAATTTTTTTAATTAATTTTGTATTAATACTATTTGCTAAGGTGATCTGTGATAAAAAAAAATTTTATGGAGTATTTGTTCTTGTAGAGAGTATGCCTTTCATTTCCGGAATGATCACTCATGTCCTAAGCCAACAAATATTATATTACTTGATAATTTTATTTTTCAAATCATATTTAGTTTGCTATGTATGTATATATTATTGAGAAGTCATCGAATAACTTAATATTGTCTTTATTAATATAAAAAATAATCCCAAAATATTAAGTTTCCTCTCAATTTTTATTGATTGGCATGGTTTCCTTTGGGTACAGGATAATACGTTAATTATGTTTATTTATCCTCAGGTTTATTATTCTGAGATATCTACTCGTATCATAATATATTTAATATATGGAATACATTACTAAATATATATTATAATTATAATTAATTTTATTTCGTGATCTCGTGATTGTTGATTCTGCATATTATTCAACATATAATCGTGTGATTATTTCCAAATAATTTTCTTAGTGTGCAGTCCTCCTTTTCGATGTTGGTATTTGATTAATGTAGATATGCTCATTGCAGGAAAATGTCGATTGGTGACGAAGGAGGATTAAGATTTAAGATAATATCGTGCACCTGCAATTTGTTCATAAAAAATAGATTGATTTTTACGCGTTATTTATATATTAGTATGTGGAGTGGCAGGGTGAGGGGGAAGGTTATGTGGGATTTATTTAGCACAGATAGTTCTGCAGACATCAGCCCACCTACTTGCAGACCTAGAAGAAAATAACTGCGTTGTTGTAGAACATGATGGCACTTAGCCCAATCTAAACATCGCACTTTTCCGTACAACCGTTTAAAACATTTCTTGGCTATTAAGGAGTTTTCAATATCTTAATGTTTCCTTCCGCTGTGCTCATGCGTTGGTTGCCCATAGGAGTCCATTTAAAAAGACATCTTAGCCAAAGACACAGGAATTGTGGTAAGGGTGCAACAAAACGGTTAATAACGTACAACTGCTGAGCGAGATATTAAGAAAGGTGAAGTTTAGGGCATAGAGCATAAGAGTTAAGACCCACCAAGGTGTATAAAGACTCGCATGGATGCAATCCCTTTATACGGATGTTTATAAAACTCCCCGACCTGTACTTAAGCAGGTGGAGACCATTATGTTGGTTGTATGCGCGCGGTAACCCCAAAGTATGGATCACAAATACGACCCAACATTTGATGGTGCAAAAGCTCTTGTCTTCAAGATATTGTGATGAAATTTGATGTTGAAGGAGGTAATTTTCGGCCCCCAAAGTACATCGAGAATATGACTCCGATACCTAATTGCATGGTTAGTTACTTGATAATGTTGCAAAAAGGAAGAGAGAATGTGTACGGCGGGATAGTCCTATTGCCATTAACTCTTCCTCCTTAAGGACATAGATCGGGGAGAAATGCACAACGAGAGCGTGAAAATTTAACAATACCAAAAAACTTAGTCTCAACACTACTTGCTAAAGCAACCAAAGCTAAACAAACTGGAAAGCAAAGGGCTCTTGAAACCTGAGATGTCAAAGCAGTTTAATTGTATAATGATTTTGATTTGCTTATAATATGGCAACAGCCCTGCAATCCTCACTTCAATACTCAGTAGTTGATACGATAGATTAAAATTTGAGGGAATTGAGCCAAGAGTGGAGCGTGCCTCTGAATAAGACCAGGATACTGAGAATAAAGTATGTTATATTGCCATCTCGAAATCTTACTCATCACACTATTATGCAACGAATGGTGCATAGCGACTATACATATTAATTTTTCTATTGTAAAAAAAATATATATATTTTTAATTATTTGGTGTATTGAAGTGGTCTGCGGTCTATTTTTTTTAATACTTTTCTTACTTATAAAATATATAATAGTTAATATATATATATATAATATATATATATATATATAATATAATATTATAATTAATATAAATATATATATATATATATATATATATAATATATATATATAATATTAATACAATATATATATACTAATATATTAATATTAGAACTAATCTATATAAATGATAGCTAAAAGTAAATAAAAAAGTGATAAATAATATACTTACTTTTTGAGTATACATTTAACAATGAAACAAATTATAGTCTATATTCAATGGTGACAAGAGATGCTTAAAGAAATATTTATAAATATGTGATAAATAGTACTTACTATTTTGAACATTTCTAAATAAAGAATTTCTCAAAATCTGGTTTAAGAATCATTAAATTAATATTTAATAAACTTATTATAATTATATTACTAATTCTACTAACTTAGAACCATATTTACCTACTGATATATTAGTTGAGACGTTTAGTATATAGGTGAGGTTTAGGTTATTTTGAAGCGTGATAGGTATTAGTATAGGTTAGGTAAATATTGAAGATTCTAAATTAGATATTGAAGGTTAAATTATTAAGAATTAGAGTTCTTTGTTAAGTTTATTTTATTTCAACTGATGATAAGGTTAATATTCTAAGGTATATATAGCAAAATTTTTATGGTATGAAGCATAATTATGTTTATATTTAATAGGTTATAGGTTAATTATAGTTTAGGTAGTAATGAGTATTATATGTTTAGTTTTAGGTACTGGGAGTAGTGATTATTACTATGATTTATAAAGGTTTTATATAATGTTTTTTTTCTTGGAAAGGTTTCTTGTGCCTTAAATTGCGTTCCAAGAACTTGAAATCGCATTGCAGATCATTTACACAATATCTATATTTATATATTGCTTTATATTTTATATCTTATATTAATATATTATATTAAATAGTTTCTTATATAGACCTATGTTCAAGTTAGGGTATTATTATTATATTAATTATTATTATTATTATTATTATTAATTATTTTAATTATTATTAATTATTATTATTAATTATTATTAAATATTTATAATTATTAATTATAACTATTAATTTAAATACACAATTTGTTACAATTATAAAAAATAATATTATTATTATTTATTATTATTATTATTATTATTATTATTATTATTATTATTATTATTATTATTATTATTATTATTATTATTATTATTATTATTATTATCTTGGTTATTGACTTCATTTTCATCTATTATTTTAATTATTATTATTGTTAATATTATTATTATTATTATTATTATTATTATTATTATTATTATGTATTATTATTATTATTATTATTAATTATTATTATTAATTATTATATTATTATTATTATTATTATTATATTATTATTATTATTATTATTATTATTATTATTTTAAATTATTGATTATTATTATACAAAATTGCAAATGCGCGCGAGCGTTGCCGTGTAACCAATTACTCATCTGCGTAATTTGCTTTAGTTGCTTGACTTATGAGGCTGTGCAACACCCCCCTCCCCAGAAAAAGAGGCTCCTGCCCGTGAGTGGTGGTGAACAACTCGTAAAAAAAAAAAAAAGGAAAAAAAATGAAAAAAAAAAAAAGTTATTACTCGGCAATGCTAGCGCGCATTTTATTTTACTACTACTACTACTACTACTACTACTACATATACTACTACTAACTACTACTACTACTACTACTACTATACTACTACTATAAAAAATTATAAATTAACTATTACTATAAATTCTAAATGTGTAAAATTTATATTAATAATTTTATGTAGAGGGACCCCTTTAAGGGGGTACTGAGCCCCAACAAACCTTGAAAATGGACGTAGAAGGCTGAAATTTTTGGTGAGTGGATAGAAGAGAACGAATGAAATAGAATAAAGAGGTTAAATTAAGTGCCTGAACAGTAAAAAAAAAATCATATAGTGTTATACATATTTAGTAAGCATAGTATTAATAATTTA
>JABUQX010128249.1:15000-18828 GCA_015478945.1 Trachelipus rathkii
TAATATATAGTAAAACACTTATGCTGTAAGTGTTGTTCTGAAACATAGTGCAGAGGAACCTATGCAGCGGTGACAAGAAGTGGTTAAATATTAAAAAGTTGGTGAATGAGAACGCGAGTCGGCAGGGGGAGAGGACTGCATAAGAGAACGAATCAGATTCCTTTTTTTTTTTTTTTTTTTTTTTTTGTTTGGTCCTGTTGAATTGATAAACGTTCTGTTTTCAAACACAAAAAGCGAAGCGTGTCGAGTTGGCTCCGAATGGTTATCGACGTAGGACGATAAGCATCGTACACAATTGTCAGGTAGATGATGAGTCGGCTTCACTTCATCAGACTTAAATGAAAGGAAAAAAAAAAGCAAAGTGAAAAAGAAAATATACAGAAACGTACGGTTACTAGTGCATTTATTGGGCAACGTCACTCACAAAGTAGCAATTAAACACACCCTCGACGCGGCATTGCATATATAGAATATATAATTATATATTAATTTATATGAAAGTTATTAGGTAGTATAGTTCAGCAAGGATAGTTATATCAAATAATTTCAGTTTAGGAAAATATAATTGTATAATATATATATATCTCAGTATATAGGTGAATATGTGATATTATTATATATCAGTGGCGATCCAGTAACCTTTTTACTACTTCGTCGCGCTCTTTCTCTCTCATCTCTCTCTCTCTCATTATATATATAATATATATATATATATATATAATATTATAATATAATATATTATATATATTAATATATATATATATACAATATTATTAAATATTATATATCAACCCGAAAATGTTTTTTCAACCATACTAGGATACGAGTCCTGCGACTTTAGCAGCATGAGCGTAGCATGTGGTCGATCTCACTATGAAGCCACGGAATACGGGTTACGGGGGGGGACGCGAGACAAAGAGAAACGAGAATACTTCTCTGTAACCAATAGAAAAGCCAAATTAACTAAACAGTTCCACCCAGCTCGCTGGGACTCGACGTTAAGGGGCCAACAACAGGTATACCGGGCGGATCAGCAGCCACCCAATGCCATATGCTCGCTGAAGCTTGCGCCAATGGTGAATAATAACCATTAAACCGGGGGCATTTTTTTATAAATGAAGAAAACTGCAATGGAACCCAGCTTAAATTGTATAAATATTATACCCCCAAATGTATTTTCAACCATACTAGATACCGATCCCGACAGTTGGATGAGGGTGCATGTGTTTGACCACTACGTCACACGAGACAAAAGAGAAACCGAGAAAACTTCTACTGTCCAAAAGAGCATTACTAACAGTTTCTCCCGCTCGCACTCGAACGTAGCGGGCCAAACAAGGTACCGTGCGCATGGTGAATAATAATACCATAAACCGGGGGGCCATTTTTTATTAAATGAAAGAACTGCAATGGACCGCAGCTTAAATTTGTATAAATATTATACCCCCAAATGTATTTTCACCATTCTAGGATACGATCCTGGACCTTAGCAGATGAGCGTGCATGTGTTTGACCACTACGCAACGACGAGACAAAAGAGAAACGAGATACTTCTACCTGTCCAAGAAGAGCATTACTACGTGTTCTTCCCGCTCGCATCAAAAAGGGTAGTAAACGTTTGTGGAGAGAAATAAAAGCGCCGACCGATTCTGGTTATGAAAATAAACGTATTTAAAAAATTAGTTTGTAAAATAATTATGATATAATATAACATTTGTTATATAAATAATTATACCCCGAAATGTTATTTTTCACGCATACAAGGGATAACGATCGATGGAGACCTTACAGAACGTGATGTCACGCACGAACTAGTGGTTTTGACATACGGCTACGACGAGAACAAAGAGAACCGAGAATAAATCTCTTAACTGTCAAGAAGAGCATTAAACTAACAGTTCCTACCGCTTCGCTACGCACGACGTAGGAGGCGCCAAACCAAAGGTACCGCGCAGGTGACATAATAATACCATAAACCGGGAGGCCATTTTTTTATTAAATCGAACAGAACTGCAAATGGAAACCGCAAGTTAAAAATTTGTAATCAAATATTATACCCCAACATGTATTTTTCACATACTAGATACGGATCCTGGACCTAGCAGATGAGCGTGCATGTGTTTGACCACTCCGCTACCGACGAGACAAAAGAAGAAACGAGAATACTTCTACTGTCCAAAGAAGAGCATTACTAACAGTTCCTCCCGCTCGCACTCGAACGTAGGGCCAAACAGGTTACCCCGCCGCATGGTGGAATAATAATATCATAAAACCGGGGGGCCATTTTTTTATTAAAATGAAAGAACTGCAATGGACCGCAGCTTATAAATTTGTATAAATATTATACCCCAAATGTATTTACCATACTAGGGGAATTACCGATCCTGGACTTAGGAAGATGAGCCGTGCCATCGTGTTTGAACCATACCGCTACGAACGAGACAAAAGAGAAACGAGAATACTACTTCTACTGTCCAAGAAGAGCATTAATACGGGTTCCTCCTGCTCGCACTCGAACGTAGGGCCAACAAGGTACTGCGCATGTGAAAATAATAATACCATACAACCGGGGGCATTTTTTTTATTAAAATGGAAGAATGCAAATGGACCGCAGTAAATTTGTAATAATATATTATACCCCAAATGTTTTCACCATACTAGGATAACGCTCCCTGGCCTTAGCAGATGAGCGTGCATGTGTTTTGAGAACATACGCGCTTAGACGAGACAGTAGAAGTATCTCGGTTTCCTCTATTTGTCTCGGTCGTACGCGTAGTGGGTCAAACACATGCACGCTCATCTGCTAAGGTCCAGGCATCGTATCTAAGTATGGTGGAAAATAACATTTGGGGGTATAAATATTTTTATACAGTATTTGCTGCGGTCCCATTGCATTCTTTCAATTTAATAAAAAAAAGGCCCCCGTGGCGGTGTTATGGTTTAATTATTCCGGCACATTAGGCGTCGGTACGCTTGTGTTCTGGCCCTACGTTCGAGTGCGAGCGGGAGGAACTGTTTAGTAATGCTTCTTTCTTGACAGTAGAAGTATTTCGGTTTCCCTTGATTTTGTCTCGTCGTAGCGTGAGACTGGTCAATACCAATGCACGCTCATCTGCTAGGTCCAGGATCGTTCCTCTACGTATGGTGAAACATTTTTGGGGGTAATAATTTATACCAAATTTAAGCTGCGCGGTCCATTGCGTTTCTTTCCCATTTAATAAAAACATGGGCCCCGGTTTATGGTATTATTATTCACCATGCCCGGTACCCTGTTTGGCCCTACGTTCAGTGCGAGCGGGAGGAACTGTTAGTAATGCTCTTCTTGGACAGTAGAAGTATTCTCGGTTTTTCTTTTGTCTCGTCGTAGCGTAGTGGTCAAAAACATGCACGCTCATCTGCTAAGGTCCAGGATCGTATCCTGTATGGTGAACATACAATTTTGGGGGTATAATATTTTCAAATTTAAGCTGCGGTCACTTTTGCAGTTCTATTCATTTAATAAAAAAATGGCCCCCGGTTTATTGGTATTATTATTCACATGCGCGGGTACCCCTTTGTTTGGCTACGTTCGGTCGAGCGGGAGGACTGTTGTAATGCTCTTCTTGGTGACAGTAGAAGTATTCTCGGTTTCTTCTTTTGTCTCGTCGTACCGTAGTGGTCAAACACATGCACGCTCTCATCTGCTAAGGTCCCGGATCGTATCTAGTATGGTGAAAATACATTTGGGGTATAATATTTTACAATTTTAGGGCTGCGGTCTCATTGCAGTTTCTTCATTTTAATACAAAATGGCCCGGTTTATGGTTTATTATTCCACCATGCGCCGGT
>JABUQX010128250.1:0-2500 GCA_015478945.1 Trachelipus rathkii
GCCCAGAAATACTTAATTAGCTTTATATTATTATGTTATCCATAACAACTGTAATTAGCTACTTTATCATTACTATATATATATATACTTATAATATCTAACCTATAAGTATCTATTTATATTCTGGTCACAGATCATTAATAGCAATCCCTATTCATTAATCGTAGTTAATAATACTTTTATTTGATAGTAACTTAATGAGATGATAGAACTTACCTTTTTATATATACTTTAATAATATCATATATATATTGTCACACAATTAATCTAGCCACATATAAACATGAAAAAGTATATTATTCAAATAATTATATTGAATCTTAATAGCTCTCATTCATCTATTACTTTGAAGACCCGTAGAACTTTATATTATATAGTATATATGCTGCTAAACTCATATAGATTAAACTTGCATTTAATATTTTCTGGTATTATATATTATTTTATATAAATATTGTAAGGTAAAATTAAAGTGGTACTAGCAACTGAATACGCTGGGGAAACCACTCTTTCAATATTTCAGGATATGATTTATTCCATTTAGTTGTATCATATTAGTATTTATCTATTTATGCTAAAACCACTTTACTGTTATATCATACTAATGTTATCTTCAACATATATCCATTGAAATAATTTTTCATCACCTTATGTGTGAGTAGTAGCTCATTATTCTAAAAGTTTACTTAGAATATTACTACTAAATAATATTACATTAATTCAATCTATGTAATTCTAGGTCGATTATAAATAATGCATAGTCAAGATATAGATATCAATTAAAATTTCTTATAATAATTAAATTAATTTGTTACTATTGTTACTCATATATATATAATATATTATTATATATATTTGAATTTCTTTTCCTTCATTGTCATTAACATTATCATTGTTATTCATATATTCTAAAATATTCTCATATTGAATCTATTCATTAAGCTTTTCCAGAAATACTTTACAACCAGAGATTATATAAGCTTAAAGCTGGTATATATAATGTTCCTACAATACTTATTTCACTTACTAATCTTTTCTTATTAATATAGGTTTATATATATATAACTCAAACAATTAATGTACATTAGATAGTCAGTAATATATATATACTGGTTCTAGCCGGACAGCCTCTATGCTCATCAATATTATTAATATGATATCGCGTTAAAAATAAATATATTAACATAGTGTATTATTGCAATGCTGTATATTACTCACCTCTTTTTTAGAATTCAATATAATATATATTAACATACCTGAAAAACATTTGTGAATGTATCAGTATTATATGATCTTAATTATAACGTTTATAATATTTTTATACATTAAAATCAAATAATTATTAGTTTTTGAATTATATGTTTATAATGCTAATAGAATTAAAATCCTTATGAATTTTAATCTCAACATTACTCTCTATATGGTTTCATATTACAGTAAACTATTAAATTTTACAATTCTCATAGCAAGATTGAGTGACAAATATCTTAATCTTAATCAAAAACACAATATTATTTTTCGCTGACTAAGATGTATGTCATGATAAATGTATTATATTCAAATGAGCTTAATTATAATTTTTTCTACGACGCGAAAAAGAGCTTCAGAGCAGATTTGTCATTTTAATTATACTTTTTAACTATTTTTAAAATAATTTATAAAGCAAAAGACTTCTATTATGAAGGCATTTTTTGCTCAAGATTTATATACTGGATTTACATTGTAAATTTAATTTCTGCACATCATCAATACTATGCAGTTATAAATTTATTAATATCTCAAGCTATGTTAAGAGCTCTCATTGTTGAATTAAAAGTAGAGCTAATAATATATAAATAATACGCATTTCAAATGAGGCACGCATTAATACCAATATGCTCACTTGAACATAGTATTTAAGTTGGTCTATGAACAAGTTACGAGAAGGCATAATTTATCGGAATATCAAGATATGAGTTGTCTGGACCTTTACGTAAGAGATGGCATTACAAAGGTTATTGCCATAACACTTCGGAGGAGGAAAATAGAATTCACATGGAGATCTGAAGTAACTTTTCCAGAGAATAAGTCTATTTTAGCTCATGCAATAATAAGTTTTCGTCATCGTTAAGTTTACACTCCTTTAGGATTAGTTAACAGAAGACGAGTAATATAATATATAGAAATATTTACACGTAATATATTGTAAACTGATGATTGTATGATACTAAAAGAGAAGATGAAGCAAAAATATAGAATGTGGCATAAGATATAATATTAGTGAAGCAGTGGAAGCAGCATTCGTTACGGACTGTGTAATAAGAAAATAAATGGTTTATATCAGGGTTGGTGATTTTTTTTGAGTTACAAGGTTGATAAAACTTATTAATATAAGAGTAAACTAAGCTTCATGAGGCTGGCATATAGAAGTAGGTTTTCGAAGTGGTTATGAGTATTAGGAGATGTGAAATTAGAAAATATAGTTTATCAGTGAAACATTGATGAAGAAGAAGAAAGAGAA